>JAODAC010038651.1:0-12450 GCA_027575185.1 Mimaenictus wilsoni
CAATCGCCAGAAATATCTTGAAATACATAATGTTGTCTTGTAGCTTGAATACTTTACTTTATACTTTTTTGGAATACAGGTAGAACTTCGATATTGTGCCCTCTTTATATACGAATTGAAGAACCATATAGTGTTTACGGGTCTCTTGACAGCTCATATACGGTAACTGACAGCGCAGCATGGGCACGTGATAGTTATGCATAAAGCGGAGGTTTGCAAACTGTTTATGGCTGCGCCTTACTTTTCTTAAAGACAATTTTTGGGGGCTCCATGTTAAAAAAAATCTGCTCCTGTTTTACATTGTGGCATTATAATAACGGCTGATCTTAACAGTACTGGTACATAGTTTAGCCTATCAAGCTGTATAATGTGTTCATAGTAGTTTCATAGCTGAGTAGTTTTATATTAGTTTTATAGCTCATGGTAAATGTTGACAGCAGACCCACCGATATCGTAAATTCTACTCCTTATTGATTTCACTTATAATTAATTGTCTTAGAAAAAGTATAATGTACAACACGCATTCAATGCATACTGTTTACCCGTATGGTTTGTAGCACTCGCTTCGATTCGTGCCACAATTTGTCATACTCGTAAACTCGTACTCATTTGTTGTACAATATACTATTTTTTCTGGCATTCCGTGTTCATAATAATGTAATGTTTACACGTGTTCGGTAATATTCCAATGGGGACCCTCCCTCGTAAATTTTCGCGCCTGCTCTAAAACTATGCCTCCATGCCAACAAGTTTAGAATCCTTTAGCTCTCGGGGCTCAAGCGGCTACCGACCGCGTCTCCAAGTGGCGGATAGGAGAACGGCCAAACAATCAGCGAACTTCGCGATGTCGGGTTAGTGGGCCGATAAAATTGAGTCTCGGACCTAAAAACTCGTGCACCAAACAAAACCGCGGACCACCTCCCCCCTTGCCTTTTGTCGTGTCGTGACTTGGAGCCTGCACGGGGTATCAAACGACGTCGGATGAGGTAGGACCATAAGGTACCGCCCAACTGCGGTTGATGCAGTATGCTGTGATCATGTTTCGCGGTATACTGACTCATACCTGGGGATCCTGGCGTCACGGGCCGAATCAAGGTGGAAAGGAAACCACCCTAATCCAATACCCCAATCTACGGTGGAACAGCGTAAGCTAATGGATGAATGGCTATTTGGTAAAGTAGTCGCGATTATGCGGACTCCGGGCACCGGGCAACACCCGGTTTCATAAGAGCCATCCTGATGTAACGCGGGGCACCGCAGCAGGGTTAACCCCATATTTCCCTAGCTACTCGTGGGACATAATGAACACACTTATCAAAACTCAAGGGAGCGGGATCTGCCTCAAGGTCACCCAACGACGGGCAAGTGTCAACTGAGGCCCATGCCCCGTTGACATCAAACGCCGGACAAGGGTGAGCTCAGGCCCATGCCCCGCAAACACCACAACCCCGAGGGTCGGACAGAGGCCCACGAAGTCCTAACATGTGTGGTGCCGCCCGTAAGAGATTTCTGAAGCTCCGGAAAATGGGCCTTTCAGGGAGAAGAGGCTAAGGCTCAGGCTCTTCAGCCGAAATCTAAGCCCACAGCCCCGGCGAAAAGGTTAAGGTCCGACGGCAGTACGCCGCCGGCCAAATAATACAAAAAGACCAGAGGGCACAGCGTACCCAAGGCTCCTCACAGGCCAGCCCAAAGTACTGCAGGTCCTCCAGTTCTGCGACAGCGGGCATCAAAATTGGGATCATCGCAGCAGAATTTCCAGAAGTACTGCCGGGTGAAGACCTCAAAAAGGTCTAGAAAAACATTCTGGATCTTATTCTGGAAATTTTACTGGACGGTACCGTCCAACCCAACTTCCTAAACCACTTCCAGCGACCCAGTTGGCTCGTACTTGTGTGCGAAGACAGGGAAACCGCTGAGTGGGTGAAATCGATTGAGGGGAAACTCCGGCTGATTGGAGATCACCAGCTCAGGGTGGTTGAGGGGGCAGAGATGCCCCACCTGGATGTTGTGGTGAGCTACCTTAAAGAAACCCTGGAGTGCCAGAACAAGGGAATCCTCTCGTATATAGGGATCCAGAACCGCCTCACCTTGATCACGGCGAACTGGCGTATTCTGTGGAAGGCTATTTTGCGGTAGACGTCAAATCTATGGCGGCACTGGAAAATAACGAGTTTAAAATTAGCTATGGTTTAGGCAAGACGGTACTGCCGAAAAGCGGGAAGAATTCCACAGAGCCAGCCCGGGGCAAGGGACTGCTGGGGCCCACTGTGACGCCAATGATGCTGGAGGCATCATAAGGGCCGACGGAGTCCATGGAGGAGGAGGGCGTCAACTCGCCTACCGGAGCACCGGAATATCGAGAATAAGTATTAAATGCCTCCAACTGAATCTCTATCATTCGAAGGCAGCATCAAGCTGCATTTACCGGAGATTCAAGGAACAAAATTTCTGTATAGGACTTCTACAGGAACCTTCGATTAATAAGAGTATTGTAAAAGGCCTGCCAACCGATATATATGCACTTTTCTTTCACACCTGTTATAGACCGCGCACAGCAGTGCTAGAACCTAAATCTATTAACACTTTTCCTATTAGTGACGGTAGAATTGTCAATACCGCAAAGAGAAGGGACCAGGCAACTAATAAATGCGTGAGCCTACTTCCCGTGGGAACAGGCCAATACGCCCCAAGAGGAAGTGAGAACAAGCAAGCATCTCATTCTTGGCTGTGATGCCAATGCACATCACACTTTATAGGGCAGCACGGACATTAACAATCGTGGCACTGCGTTGCTCGGCTTTACCTGCACTAATAACCTAGAAATTGCTAATCAAGGTGGAATGCCAATTTTTGTGATAAGCTGCAAAGAGGAGGTACTTGACATCTCACCGACGCTTTCACTAGCTCTATCATCCATAAATGCAGCGTACTGGGAGAAGACTCGATATCGGATCACTTAGCATTTGTGTTCTACATCGTAGCTCCATGGGTGAAAACCACCTTGTTCAGAAACCCAAGGAAATTTTGTGCGGAAATGCTCATTGGACCGGCAGCAAGGCTCAGGAAAATCCTTTCGCACGACAGCTCCAACAAAATAGACCTACTAAAGAGGCCAAATGGGATTTTCGCAGAAAACGCTCAAGAACGTGTCGAGATCCTAATCTCGACCCATTTTCCGGGGTCAGTACTTCACGATAAAACCAAACTGGTACATGATATCCCGAGGAGATTAGTGAGAAGCGGTGTCGCCGCAAATAGAGTCTTCTATCTTGAGAAGATAACCTGGGCCGTACGGACGTTCAGTCCATACAAGGCCCCAGTTTGCAACGGTATCGTCCCAATCATGCTTCAGCAGCTGTACAGAGCGTGCTACAGGCTTGCTCATACTCCGGAGTCCTGGAAGGAGGCTAGGGTTATATTGATACCAAAGGCCGGCAAACGCCCTCCAGAAGAGGAAAAACCTTATAGACAATTAGGCTTACAACCTTCATATTTAAGATTATGGTGGATAATTACATCAAGCAAATATACCTGAAAGAAAGTCCACTCAACTCTCTACAATTTGAGAAAGGCATAGACGAGCATACCAGCAACTGGATCTAGTCTATGCTCACTGGCGGACAACTCACTGTCGACCTGCAGGGAATACGAGCATCCGCCATCACTGGCAGGGGGTGACCGCAAGGGGGTTTTCTCTCACCTCTTTTATGGTGTTTGGTGGTTGACGCCCTGCTAGATACCCTGTCGAAGGCAGGGTATAAGACAATTGGCTATGCAGATGATGTAGCCATCACCATAAAAGGGAAATATGATACAATGCTATCTTCCGTCTCTCTGGGTCATTAAACAAGCTCTACAAATGCTGCCAAGGAGAAAGAGTTCAACATCCACCCGGCAATTTTCGTACTTTTAACACGGAAAAGGAAAACGGACCTATGTCCTCCTAGTCTGAAAGGGGAGACGATAGAGTACTCCAGGAAAGTTAAGTATCTAGGCGTTACCCTGGATGCCAAGCTAAACTGGTCTAACCACATTGAGAAGACACTCCAGAAGGCTACAATGGCATTCCATATATACTGGCTGTATGTCATGGCGATAACTCCTATTAGTACATATGCCAGCGTAATGTGGTGGCGGAAAACGAAGGAAAAGGCAACAGCACGGAAGATGCAAGGCTTGTCTGCCATAGAATTACCGCGCTATTAGCCATTCCGCCCCTGCCAATCGCCATTGAAGACGCAGCCATCAGAAGCGCCCCGAGAATGGGACTATCAAGTTTCAGTAAAGGGTACTCCGAGATGCTGAGCAGGGCTGGCTTTCCGTACATCCGTTACCAGATGGACAATATAACCCCGGTATACGACTACAACTGTGTCGAACGTATAACCGAGGACAGGAATAATGTAATCTGGTACTCGAACGCATCGGGGGTAAACCATGGCATTGGAGTTCACGGGCCAAACTGGAAGGAATCCATTGCCGTTGGTAAGGTCCCATCTATAACTCAAGCAGAAAGCATGGCTATAGAGGCATGTGCCCAGCAGTTCCTTAATAAGCTGTACAAGAGTAAACGCATCTATATCATGACAGACTGTGAAGTGTAAGTTAAGGGTAATTTGGAACTGCAAAAATGTTCTCAAAAAATTGGGCCGAGGCAATAAACTCACAATACAATAGGTGCCTGCGGACTAAGGTATTGCAGGCAATACTAAGGCGGATATGCTAGCCATGAAGACACCGGAAACCACCATCCATGAGCCTGAACAAACCTGTAGACTATCGAGGTCCACAGTGAAGAAATGTATCAAGAATTGGCATCGTGCTAGTCATGAGACCGCCTGGAGTGACAAAGAGGATCCTAGGCAGGCTGCTAGATGTATCACACAATAGAGCCCAAGAAATTATAAAACTGAAGAAAAGCGATATTAGGCTACTTGTTAGCCTACTGACAGGTCATGCCGAGCTAATATTGGCAAAGGCGATCTTACAAGCTGCAGACTATGTAAGTCAGAGCTGGAAACAACCGAGCACATAATCTGCACTGAGTCTGAAAGACTTTCTTTGCTAGGCAGCGAGTAACTAAGCCTTGCTGAATTCAAAGGGAAGTCGGACAAGGACATTCTAGCCTTTTCAAAGGTTATCTCCGTTATTGTCCCATAGTATTAGTCCATGCACAATAGATCAAATCTGGTCGCAGTGCTAGTGGCGTTGACCGTCCTGGATCATAATGCTTTATTTACATGTGAAAATTGGTATAATTTTCAAGATGATGTCAATCTGATTTCTCTATTAAAACTGTAGCTTAATTGTTATTATAAAGTGTCGTTAAAAATTAACTATTGCAATTTAATACAATGCTTAATAAAATAATCTTTAGCATCTGGCAAATAAATGTGAATTCAAAATTAAGAAATTATGTCATATTGTTTATAATCATTGCCGAATAATCAAAAAGGAATTAATAAAATATTAATAAAGTAGAGATATTATCATTCTTTTAATACTATGATATCGCTGGCGGGATCTATTTTTAGCCCGAGGCTCGGCAGAGTCAAGTATTAAAAACATTCAGCAAGTCTCTGTAAATGACATTTTTCAAGTTTTACAATTAGTATTACAGAAGAATGAAAAAATGAATAATGATATATTATTGACAAGTAAAAATGAATTATTGACATATGTTATAAATTACAGCTAGTTTAAAAATTCAAATATATTAAAAATTATGAGATATGCATTTTAGAATAGGTACTCGAAAATTCGATAATTACTTAGGAAATAACTGAATAAAATACAGTTATTTCATTAATAGTTACTACAAGTCGCCACAAATATTACCCATATTTCTAACAATTATGATATTACCATTGTGAGAACGTGATAACGCGGTGATATTTTTTGTTTAGCTCTATGTGAACGTCCCACATGGAGCGAAATTACGCAGCATGGGAGCCAGTAAATTCACCGCGGTGGAATCTCCGCTACCAAATCGCCGCTGGTAAATTCAACGCTACGAAAATTTACCGTGCGAAAACTCACCGCTGCCCAATTTCACTGCTGGGGAAAATCACCGCACGTTTGATAACTCTGTATTGATCACGCGTTCTGCTCCTTTACCGCATGGAGGCAGTGCGCCTTTAACAAATATTATTTAGCAAGCAAAGACGTGTACTGAAAGATATAAAATCATATCTAATGACATCTGGAATGATCATGAGTTGATCATGGCAGCATCGCAAAATATTCGAAGAAGACATCGAAGTTCCAATAAGGGTATCAATGATTCTTCGCGGTGAGCCATTCGTTTTATTCGACAGCGAACGAGAAGATAAGCGAATCATCATTTTCTGGAACGATTGAAAATTTGTCGATGCTTGCGCAGAGTGAACATGTTGATTCTCCGTTCAAAACAACACCGCTATTGTTCTACCAAGTGTTTACGATACATAGATTAGCGCAGAATTTGACGTTGCCACTAATATACGCACTGCTGCTTGATAAAAGTGAGACAACATTCGCAAGAAAAAACTTATGTACGACTGTTCTACTTTATTTTCCTATCTCTACATGTTTAGGTTTTCATTTTATTTTTAAGGATCTTCTATAACTGACAATCCAGTCATTCATTCGCATTCGTAAAGACAAGAATATAAATTTGTATTCTTAAATTTCACTCATGCCTTTGATCGGATATGAGTCATTACTAAATCGTCGTAATTTGAGCGACTATGTTTCTTTAGCTGTGAGTTTACCCGCTGTGATTTTACAAGCGGTGAATTTACTCGCGGTGAATTTACTCGCGGTGATTTTACACGCGGTGATATTTCTTAGCGGTGAATTTATAGCGGTGAATTTACCACGGTGATTTTACCGCGGCGATTTTTCGTAGATTTCGTAGATCGCGCGATGTGGAAGCAAGTGAACTAGGGAAGTGCGAGTTGTGATGGAGCGGGTTAACATGACTGGGGATGCGTGAGAATTAGATAGAACAGTACGTACAGGAAACGATGGATGAATTAAACTGCGCGGTTGAAATGAAACTGTCGCATGCTGCTAATACTGACGACGACGACGAATTAATAAGCTATTGGAAAACTTGACATTCCTCAGTAAAAAATCTTGTGCATATGTTGTAGCGTTGGTCTACAGATTTTATAACGTGGTACGTCGTACAAATAAATGTATTTTCCGCGGAGACAAGGGGCATGCACGTTTAACGGGACCTTTCATAGAAAACAATGTATAGAAAATAATTGTAGGAGGACATTTGCGCAATGTGAACGCGGTGGTTGTCATTTAGAACAACACCATCTACAGGAGCCTTCTTTTGCCTGAGTGTGGCGCTCCCCATGGTGTGGATTTCGCGTTTAAGTCTCCTCCAACAAGAAAAGGCAGACCAGATCGACGACGCTCCTGTCAAGGTGCCTTTATGAAATAAGTAGCATACCGCACATGTGTGGTGTGCTAAGCCGATGGTAACACCGGTCGAACGCAGATTCGCATGGCGTGACGAAGTCCGGGAAAATATAGAGGTAAGGACAGGCAATGATATGTAACGATTGTTGGTGGCCCAGTCAAAAATATCCCTCAAACTATGATAAAGAGGCGGAGAAACTTGTTCTCGTATATTGGATCATAATATTGGGAGAATACAGATTAATTATTCGTCGAATTCCTTCAAGAGTGTTCACTCTTTATTAGCACTCCATCTACAGATGCGTGGACGAATCTGTGAACATCTGTTGCACGCATGTTTTGAGAACCAACAGCTATGAGTATTTGAAGAGATCGCAAGTTGCCCATCTGCGCAGCACAGGTATTTTGTCGTTACCTTAGATCAGTACACCGCAAAATCTCACCATGTCGGACGATGGACGATCTAACAATGCGCGTTTACCAGAGGCCGAAGTGCAGCATGAACAGCATGGACCAAATTTGCAACTTGGAGACATCACGGTAGATGAAGCGGACGGAAATGGTTTCAACGTCGCCGTACTTTTAAATTGGGTGAGTCAAGATATTCCACGTCACACCCAGCAAATGCAGAGCATATCACATATCATGCCAGATGTTTTGAAGAATGTGAGGACGTTCGCGGGAATGTATGACCATCCAGAAGAGAGGGTGGAAACCTTGCAACGAATTGCAGTTCTATATACGATCCCTCACCATTACATGTTGGAAACAGCGCGTACACGCTTAACGGGTGGAGCACAACATTGGAACAACCTGGTACAACATTGGTACAACATCCTCCCGTCGGAATATTGAGAATACCCTTTACTCGTTTTCTCCTAACCACACCAATCGGAAAACTTTACCTTTTCGAAGGAGGGTTCAACCATCTCACTTACAACAGGGTGTTTCGAAAGTTCTATCTTAATTTACTAAGATCGCCCGTGAAGTGAAAAGCTGGCACATGTCAACTGACGCCAGCCTGCCTATCTATGGCACGATTCTAAGGAGACAATTCTACCCTCTCAGCACGCTACGTCCTCTTCATCAGATTTATTACCCGTCACGCCTGAGAATTACAAGATTTCTAAAATTTGAGCTGGCGTCAATGCGTGACTAAATTGTTCTTAAATTCTAAGGATTTACTACTTCGACCGGACGTGACAGTTTCAATGGCATGAAAAATGTATTTTATTGAAAGATAGGCCAAATGTCCGCAAAGAAACTTAATTGCAAAAATTGAAACATGCCTCGTAAATATGCCAACTGTTCTCGACACGTGTTGTACACTACACTTTTTCTAAGACAATTATAAGTGAAATCAATAAGGAGTAGAATTTGGGATATCGGTGTGTCTGCTGTCAACATTTTCCACGAGCTATAATACTACTATGAAACTACTCAGCTATGAAACTACTATGAACACATTATACAGCTTGATAGGCTAAACTATGTACCAATACTATTAAGATCAGCCGTGAATTTAGTGTATCCAAATTGACTTAAAATAGTTAATATAATTCCACAATGTAAAACAGGAGCAGTAAGGCGGAGCCATAAACAGTTTGCAAACCTCCGCTTTATGCATAACTACCACGTGCCCATGCTGCGCTGTTACTTACTTTATATGAGCTGTCAAGAGACCCGTAAACACTATACGTAAACACTTTACGGTCCTTCAATTCGTATATAAAGAGGGCACAATATCGAAGTTACAACAATATAGGAAGTATTCCAAAAAAGTATAAAGTAAAGTATTCAAGCTACAAGACAACATTATGTATTTCAAGATATTTCTGGCGATTGTTCCAATTTTAGGCATTGCTAGTGGCCAAATTTTTAGTTTAGGCCATTGCAATAAAAATCTGCAAACAGTACTTGAGTTTAATTTAACTAAGATTACGCTGTTAGATAATAATTAACTATTTAGATTTAAGAACCGTTCGTACTAGTTTGTTGGTGATTGGTATGTCGTAAGAAGGTCTTATAACCATTTCGAAGATGGGACCAAATGTTATCATTCTAGAGTAAATTTAGATGACTCGGCATATTTAGTGCAATAAGTACTGCGGTAACGTAAGTAGTACATGTCCTATTTCATTTATGAGTCAGTTAGGATAAGAATTAAAGGAAAATTGATGGTAAAAAGATGACTATGAATGACAAATTCAACGCCGAAGATTTAAACAGAGGCAAACTCCACTTTTCGCCTGGCTTTATGACGGGTGCGATATAATTTGTTTTTGTTATATTTATCTTTTTGATATGTTCTAATTATAGACGTCCAGCCAACATGGGTATTGGCTACTGATTATAATAACTTCGCTGCTATGTATAGCTGTTTAAATTCCTATAATGGAAAACTTGAATCCGCCTGGGTTGTGACCAAGTCTAAGACTCCAAAAGATAAGATTATTGATAAATCTGTGCAGGTTTATAGAAATTTGGGAATGCAATTGAAAATGGAGGAGGAGTTGCAGGATTGTTAGTAAATTTTACAAAGATGAATGATGTAATTCTGTGTACAACGATGTTGTAAAAACAAGTTGTATTATGTTGTCATAAAATGAAAATATATAATATAAATCAGAATTTATTAGCAAGTACTTTTGCGCTTATATCCCTTCACCCCCTGTCCGAAACCGATAACCAACGGTGAATTTACATTTTTATAATACTCACTGCTGTAACTCACTGTTGTAATTTTAAGAACTTATATTTGCAATCGACGGAGAAGATCCTGAGTCATGCAAAGAAAGATAGGGGAATTATTTTATTTGGGTGGTGCCTTGCAAGAGTTACCCTGAAAGAGGCTGCAGCTCGCTGCGCACGGTGCTTAGGCTTCGGCACTTCGGAGTGCACAGGAGAAAACAGGACCGCAAGCTGTCTTACATGCGGGGACTACGGTCACACCGCAACTAATTGCAAAGGTATACCTTAGTGTATGGCTTTCTTGATCTAAACCAGCCACGTGACCATTTCCCAGGTAGCTCCAGATGTACGGCATATAAGATAGTTGTGAGGGCAAACAAACAAGGTAATGAAATTTCATGAACTCACGAAACGTATAGGATATGTAAGAAATGCGGATATCATCCTGAGCTGCGAAACTAACCCCTTTCGAGTCAGCGACGCTGAAATAGCAGCAGCCGGTACGGTAATCTGGACCAAATATGGCACGTGTGTGCGAAGATCATGGGTAGTAGCAGACGGCATAGTCGCAGTAGAACTGGGGACGGGACCAACTATAGCGAGTTGCTATATATCTCCTAATGCAACATCCACACAATGAGAAGACTGGCTGCGCGAACTTGATAAGTTTATAATATCATGCAGAGGCCCGAAACTAATAGGGCCGAAACTTATTCAATGCTGAATCACCGATGTGGGGTTCCCCAATTGAAGACAAACGAGGGAGGGAACTGGCAGATCTCATGGACACTACATGGTATCTCTTGACGATGGCCCAGAACCTACATTTGAGCGTGGTACGCAAAAATCGCGAATAGATGCAACGTTTGCAGATCTACAAACAGCCTCCAAACTTGACCACTGGGAGGTGTTAGCAGAGGAGAGTGACAGTGACCACAAGTATATCGGCTTCAAACTGAGGGATTAACCTAGACTTGCCAACGACCTGCAGAAATACAAACTTGACTTCAAAGGCCTGAACAAAGAAGCTTTTGTGAAGCAAATACGCCAAACCAGCGTTTCAGGGATTGCGAACCAATTGGCTTCTGATTTAACGAATAGCTTCTTATCAGCTGCACAAATTTGCACAAGGCAACATAAGAATAGTCGAAGGGAAGTCTATTGGTGGTCTGCCGAAGTCGCAGCAAAAAAGGCGACAGTCATTCGCATCAGGCGTAAGTTAACCAGGGCGTTATCGTCTGGTCACCATAACCCAATTCTCCTCTATGAATTAAAGCAAGCAAGAAAAAATTATAAAGCAGTCATAGGGGTCAGTGAAAAATCATCCTGGAATAAGTTGTGCGAAGATCTTAACAACGACCCATACGGGCAAGCCTACCAGATTGCGGTGAAACGAATAGCCAAATGCAAGCCTACCACCCTACTACTAGACATCCAACTTGATATCGTGCAACACCTATTTCCTACTGGTACACCACTTAGAGATAGAGTAAATGACCACACAACATTTGAACAAATGGACGAAGTAAGCATCGATGAACTCCTTCAGGTAGTACCACCGTTGCCCCGGCGTAAGGCAACAGGGCCAGACAACCTCCCAAATGAGTACATAAAACTGGCTGCCGGAACAATGGGTAAATGTCTTCAATGCGTGCCAAAAAAGGGTATGTTTCCCGCCGAGTGGAAGACAGGAAAACTATTGTTACTCCCAAACCCGAGAAAGGAAAGGAACTCACCATTATCCTATCGACCAATATTCCTTTTAAATGGAACTTCAAAAATCTTTGAGCGGCTACTAGTGAATAGACTGGAACCAAACTTGAAGTCTCAGAAGGATTGAATCCTCACCAGTTCGGTTACCAAAAAGGAAAATCGACCGTGAATGCGATACGCCTTGTCAAGAAGTTTGCAGCGAAAGCAAATGAGAACAAAGCGACCAAGTACTGCATAATTGTTACAATAAATGTAAGAAATGCATTTAACTCGCTCTCTTACCAGGCCATCGTAAGTGAGCTCGAGAAACGCAAATTTCAGGCATATTTAATATCAGCCATTCGGTCTTACCTATTTTTTTTTTCAATTATTCCTGGACGGTCAACGCCACTAGCACTGCGACCAGCTTTGATCTATAGTGCATGAACCAATACTATGGGTCAATAACGGAGATCACCTTAGAAAATGCTAGAATCTTCTTTCCCTTTGAATTCAGCAAGGCTTAGCTGCTCGCTGCCTAGCAAAGAAAGTCTTTCCAGTGCTAGGGATGCATAAGTGTAGAGTAGGTGCTCGGTTGTTTCCACCTCCGACTTACATAGTCTGCAGCTTGTGAGGTCGCCTTTGCCAATA
>JAODAC010038662.1:0-12447 GCA_027575185.1 Mimaenictus wilsoni
AAAACGTTCATATGAATTAATGTTCCGAGGCCTTTAGCCGAAAATTTGGCGACCCGGGCTGATCTTCAAAGTTAATTTGGTTCATATTAGCCGGTTTACTTTGTCTCGTTGAAATGCTCATCGGAGTTGGTTCGTAAATGTTCTGGTGCCATTGATTTTGATGGTTGCACACTTGAGATACTCCACTATTAATTTGATTAAATCGCGGTGGCCCTTGTATGAACGTTTGTGGTCCAAAATTATTAGACATTTGAGATCTCTGGCTATTTGGGCGGAACTGGGAGTGACTTTGGTTAAAATTTCTTGGCCGTATGAAACATCTTGGCTGGTAGTTTATATTATTATGACTGGGCGTCATGGATTGAAGATAACGAGTGTTTTCTTCGTCTTTGATGCAACGTAATGCATCTGCCAAACTTTTCGGTTGCATACAGCGAATAGTTGTACGTAATGGATCATGTAAGCCCGAAAGAAAAGTGCGGAGAGCCAAGTTCGAATATAATTCCCTTTTCGCATTACGTTTTTCATTAGTCATTTCTTGGATGTCTAGATAGCAGACGATAGTATTGAGTAGTGTTAAAACACGCTCGTGAAATGAATGGGGGTTTTTCACCATAGTATTGTTTCATTAGGACCAAGCCTCTGTTAAGGCAACTTTCGTCACGCTGATGCGCGAAATTTGAATTTAAAATTGTTTTTAATTGATTCCAATCTTGAATTGAATGGATACCTACAATCAAACTAGCATTTCCTTTCAATTTGTTTAAGATGGAGTATTATAAATTATTGATAAATGCATTTGGATCTTGTCTATTATAAAATGTATTTAATAATAGTTAGCAGATTTTTAAAAACTGTGTCAAGTTTGACGAGTTTCCGTCGAATTCGGGAATAGCATTAAGATAATCGCTTTTAAATTCCATTTTTGAAATTAAATCTTAATTGTAGGTCGTATAAATTGATTTATTTGAAGATTAGTATTGGACTGGCAGGAAAATGTGACACTTATAATAGTATTTTCCACGTAATATGGTTCATCAGTGTTGTGGTAATTCTTTAAAACTTGTAGCGTCGAAGATCTAGAAGATCCTGCTATTAACTCTTGATTATCGATGAGTAAGGTCTTGAAAGACAACGTGCTAACCAATTTATTTTTAGATTAAACACGTCGCACTGAACTACCGACTGCGCCAGTTATGTCTTAAGGTGAATGTTTAACTTATCAGTCAGTTAATTAAACGTCGTCTTCTTATTCTATATGTATATTATTCAACATTTGACAATTCAACTTTAACAATTCAACTTGAACGATTTTACATTAATAATTTGAGGGTAATTCGTAAGACGTCTGGATTGGTTTAAGTACAGCAATCGAGTGAGTCGCGAGCCAAGACTCGCATAAGCTCTAGCATATACTATATTCTCAGGTTACACATACATATACATAACGCGTGCGCTCATTGTGTTTCGTACCCATTGCGGAACGCGCATATCATATAACACGGGCAGTTGTTGTTACCATACCACGAATTGATCTCGTACTTCACTATCAATTAACGTGTCCCAACCGATTTCCGGGTTCTGCCACAATTTCTGCAACAACCGTTTTGGGGCTAAAGTAACAGGCGCGAAAAATTCGAGGGGGTCGAAAATGCGTTGCGCGGCGGCTAACATACTCCGCTTGGTTACAATCTCCGCAGAATCGTTCATTAGGCACCTTGAATTTAAATATAAACAATCGCGAATATTGTCCCAGATAATCGCAGTACAGAGACACTATCTTCCCCATCACGCACTCCACTAAACTCCCACCCTCTCAGTTCAAAATGTCCTTTAGCCATTGCTCCTGTGCCTCGTCGCGGAAACAATACGCGTCGTTCAAGGTATCAACACTCGCGACGCAGTTGTCTACATAAAAGCTTGCGCCAAGCAAGCGGCGATTGTATTCGGTACAAGTGCGCCTACTTGTGTGTGCGTTGCGTTCGATCCGACGGATGAACTCGATGTGGAACTTGCATGGTTGGGAATTAGCTGCGATTGCACAACCACGCTCTGTGCCGCGTGTCCGGCCTGCAGTTCTGCTACCACTTGACGAATTTCCTTCACTTTTTCACTATGCTCGTCCGCGTACTGGATTTGCTCTTCGATGTCCTCATCGGTTCCTCGCTGAGAAGTTCTTAAACAACTGCCTGGCTGGCATCCATTAGCTTCGCCGAATTCTTCTCAAACGCCCGATCATCGACGAGCACGACATCCACATATAATGGCAGAAGAAAACATGTCACCGCTTCCGCTACTAGTTCCACAGCCGGGTCCCGCAATCGCACCGCCTCCACTCGCAGCCACGATGCCGCCGCTAATGCCAATCAACCATCAGCCGGCATACACACAGTTCGCATCACATCTCGTCAGCGTCAAGCTGCCTGCACGCCACGATGACGACGTCGAAACTTGGCTAGCGATGGTGGACAACTACTTCGAAATGTTGGGCATCACATCAAACATGCACAGGTACACGCTGCTACAGAACCACCTCAGCGCCGGCGACCGAAGAAAAGTCGCAGACATCCTGCGATACCCACTAGGCGATGGTTCATACAACCTTCTCAAGAGCACACTCCACAACCATTCGTTGTGTTTCGCGACGAGAAGGTACGCAAACTCCTCGAGAACGAAACCCCTAGGCGACCGAACACCGTCGGAGTTCCTCATCCACCTCAAGAGTTTGACAGGTACGAGCATTTCACAGGATCTCTACTACGCATGCTTTGGTAGGACCACCGGCGATGCAGTCCATTCTCGCCGCACAACCGGTATGGGGCCATGCGCATGCGCGCGGCTCACCCCCCTCCCCCCATCTGCTGCTGCTGTAGGTGTAGTAGGGCTTTAAAAGCCCCAGTTATCACTATTGCAGCAATACCCACAACCATTGCCAAAAAGCCAGTTTACCCGCCACCTATCGTCGTCGCGGAGGATAACAAAGTTCGTGAGTTATGTGAGCTCATTAAAGATAACAACGTAGGCCTACGTTTTCCGGCACACATAAGGAACAATTATGTTAAGTACTTTACGATTATAGAGGATGACCATGAAAAGCTTATATACTTGTTGAACTCTCTAAACATGCAATTTTACACTAACCAATTACCATCGAAGAAAGAATTCAGGCATATTATCCATGATGTTCCTCTTTACCTCTCGTCAGAAGAAATTAAGGCTGACCTATTGGAAAAGGTGTTGCTGTAAATAAGGTCACCCGCATGTGTAACAAAAACAAAAAATTGAACCTTGTCTTGGTGCACACACCAAAAAACGATGACGGGGCAAAAATCAAAGACATTAAAGAAGTAGGGCCGATGCGAGTTCGCGTAGAAGCCAAGAAACGACCCAAATATGCACCACAATGTTGTCGTTGTCAACAATTTGGTCACGTTCAATATAATTGCAAATTACAACAGAAATGCCTCAGGAGCGCAGGTAATCATTCATTTAAGGAGTGCAAGCAAAGCAGGGACGCCCCCAAATGCGCGAACTGCGGCGGCGACCACATAGCTTCAGATTGGCAATGCCCAAAGCATGCTAAAACTATCAAGGAGAAACTGGTGGCCAGGAAGGCAGAGTTAGGCGATAAAAGAAGGAAGATGGTGGAATCGGCTACTGTGAAGGAAGGAGTTAGTTTCTCCGCAATAGCAGGCGCATCTGCCCAGGCACAAACTACCAACATTAACGAAGCTTCATTTGAACAGCTCATGAGAAAGTACTTCTCGAAACTTCTAGAGAAATTCCTGAATAATATGGAGTAGCTACGGCAAAGCCTGAACATATCAGATCCCATCACCTCAGCGAAGGAAGCAGCCCTGAAACTTGTCACGACTATCTCCGACATGGAGGAGGAATTACCACCTGGAAAGGAAGAAAACCTTCTCGCCCCCGCCCGTGAAGGGCGCCTATACAAAAAGTCTATATCAAGTATAGAGGGACATTGACCTTAGGTCAGATTCCCGAAAAATTGCTGAAAGAAAAAAAATCACTACTTTACCGCCAGTTTGCTCCTGTCTTTCGTTGTGTGCACATCGTAGTTCTCGCCTCATCATGCCTCAGGGATGTCAGTCCCAGGAAGTCCCAATTCCGGCGTCGGCTTTCGAGACAGAGATGAGAGTTCCGATTCCGTGCGTTCAGGAGACTCCGATGCCTCCTTCGAAGTTATTCGATCCGAAGAAACTGGCGCAGAAAATTATTTTGATGAGTTCGTTGGAGAGCGAGAGCGAGGAGGACGATCTGAACTAACATGGTCAACGATGGTTCTCCAAGAAGGAGGCAGTAATTCCAATTCCGGAATGTCCACCTGCTCCGAAGAAACCGAAAGGTTCGAAGAAACGTCGTTTGGATTCGAGCAGCGACGAGGAGGAGTCTCTTCTACTCTTAGTGATTATGAACTGGAAAGCGGGCCTGGGAGCACGGCTTCTGAACATATGTCAACTGTTTCAGAGTTATCTAGCTAGGGATATGAGGACGTTGAAGATCAGTTACCAGATGTCTCGAGCCGTGAATATACTGGAAGCCTTATAAGGCAAGAAGAAATTCGGCAAGTTGATTGGGAACGCCTCTTCGCAGCTTTCAGGCACGCCCTGCAAGACGAAAAGTACTACACGAAATTATGGCCATTTATGGGTATGGCCATTGCGAATGCGCGCTTCGCGCGCGCACGGCCACCGTTCCCCCCTTCCATGCTGCTGCTGCTTTAGTAGGGCTTTATAAGCCCTGTTTGTGCTACTGTATCGTTAGTTTGTTCCTTCCTCTCGTCGTCACATCGCTACACTGCTTCGTCGCCATGTCTGGAGGATGTCCGTCCCAGGATGCTCCGATCCCAGCCTTCGAGGAAGAAATGGAGGTACCCATTCCGTGTGCTCAGGAGACTCCAATAATTCCTTCGAAGTTATTCGACCCCAAGAGATTAGCTCAGAAGATCATTTTAATGAGTTCATCCGACAGCGAGGAAGAAGACGATCCGAATCAATGTGGTCAGAAATGGTTTTCGAAGAAGGAGACTATTTATCAACCGACGCCGGAATGTCCACCTGCTCCGAAGAAGATGTAACATTCTCGGAAACGTCAAATGGAGTCCAGCAGCGAAGAAGAGGAAGATTCCCAGGATTTCTTGGACAAAATAATTTCCGATCTCTAAGCGGAGTCTCTTCTACTTTTGATAATTGTCAATTGGAAGACCGGCCTGGGAGCTCGGCTTCTGAGCATTTGTCAACAGTTTCAGAGTTTTCTGCCGAAAGACATGAAAACTCTGAAGACGAGTTATAAGTTGTCGAGAGCCACGACTATTCTGGAAACACTATCACAAAGGCGCGCGCGAAGCGCGCATGCCCCCCCCCCCCAGGAAGCTCCCATCCCGGCGTCAGCTTTCGAGGAAGACATGGAAGTCCCGATTCCATGTGGTCAAGCGACACCGAGTGTTCCTTCGAAATTGTTCGACCCTGCGAAGTTGGCACCCAAAGTGATTTGATTGTAATGAGTTCTTCAGAGAGCGAGACGGAGGATCAGAACCAACATGGGCAGAAATGTGCTTTCAAGACGGAATGTCCACCTGCTCCGAAGAAAGCTCGCAACACGAAGAAGCGGCGACTGGATTCGAGCAGCGAGGAGGAGCAGGATTCCCAAGATTTTCTGGATCAGGTTATATCAGACCTGGAACCGGAATCTCTTCTTCTTTTGGTGATTGTAAATTGGAAAGCAGGTTTGGGAGCGAGGCTTCTGAGTGTGCTTCAATTGTTTCAAACTTATCTAGCGAAGGACATGAAAACTCTGAAGCTAAGTTTATCTCAGAAGAAGAAGTTCGAGAAATTGATTGGAAGCGCCTCTTCACCAGTAGCTTTCGTGCATGTCCTGCTCGACGAAAAGCCGTTCATGAAATTCTCAAATATCCATTGCAAGTTGCGTACCTAACTTTTTGAAATTATTAAAAGGCACAAATGTGCTCTCGGAGTCATCATACTTAGTGCCCACGGCCAGCACCTCCACTTCGTCCATGACTGCGCCTATACTTCCTCAACCTGCCGGTGCTCGTTCGGCGCGGATATTAGGAGAATCTGCCGAAAATATAGTAGAAAATTTGTGCCTGGAGAAGAATACAGCATTGCTCACTGGGGGAATACAACAGCTTATTGCACTTCGCAAGGGTACCAACTTATTTACGTTGAAATCCCCGGGGGTGCGAGGTTTGTACACCATTCTGCTGAACGTGTACAAGTCCGACGACAAATACACTACCAATCCGAGTCACTGGTACAAGAATGCGTTATTCCGCAGCAGATTCCTGGTTGGATCGGATGCCCATCCGATCATGAGTCTGGTACGTCAGCTGGAGAACCTAGCAACGGCGGAAGTGGCGAAGGCGCCAGGTTTGGAAAGAAATCTGGTAAATACAACAAGTCCCTTCAACTCCAAGAATTTTTAAAGTTGCATCCTATTTGTCCACTTAGACATGTATACAACACAAATGTTTGTATTAATTCAAAATTTGCTTGGTACGATAAGAGCTCTGTATTATTACGAAATGTTTTCCACAAGTACGAAATTCATTTATCTGACTATACTATTCGCGACTTTGCTGGGCTTTATCAATCGGTCGATCCTAATCACTTATATTTTAATGCACCAAATTGTGACGTTGCTTCATACTATTATGATTTAGACACTAGTGTATATGGACTGCTTATTACGTTATCAATTCAATGAAAATATTATAATGATTAGTAAATTTTTAAATGATGTAGTAAACATAGTAGATAAACGTAAACCTAAAGTTAACTACTTATTCATGTTATCTCCAGCTAATGCCGGCAAAAACTATTTTTTCGATTGCATCTTACACTTTGCTTAAATTATGGACAAATAGGTAGCTTTAACAGATTTAATTCATTTCCTTTAATGGAATGTGTTAATAAAAGGATAGTGTTGTGGAACGAACCGCAATGCGAACCGGCTAGTTTTAAAACTCTGTACACAATTTTCGGGGGAGATACTTGCAATGTAAAGGTTAAATTTCAAAATTTCGCTGTAATAACTCGTGTGCCTGTAGTTGTGCTGAGTAACAATGATATATTTCCTAAAGATAGAGCATTCCAAACTCGTATGATAAGATACAACTGGAATGCCTGTCATTATCTGAAAGATTGTTCAAAAAGCCTTGGCCAGTTCGCTCTCCAAAACTGCTAGATAAATATAATATTAAATACTGATATGAATTTTTATTTATTTCCTTAACATTTTTTAGACATTTTAGCAAATAGTTGTTCATTACATGTTAATTCAACATGGAATATACCAGAAGGTGTGGGAACGGCGGCGTATTTGTGGTAAACATCGCTATGTCTACTTAAGTTTCCAGTGCCTGTATCGTTTACGCCAAATAATGTTTCTCCAGTAGTGTATTTTTTAACTTCGTTAGGGAAAAATACAACATCGCTTGGATAAGATACGGGCGTGCCTTTTGTAAACGCTGAGTTGATGTCTATTTTTACATCCAGTTCACAATCTATACGCCAGTATGCACCTGAATTTAAAAAGTGGCATCTTCTGTAGCTGGGTTCAATTGAGGCGTGGCAATAATACCTACGTGCACTTGTGGTTGAGGAGTTGGTACTAGGTTCCCACGTAGCGGTGCATGTGCTCCGTACATTTCCAATTGTTGATTATATTGAGTAGTAAGATCGTTAATTGTACTGGAACTATTCGTCACTTCTTTAATGCCTAATCGGCCATTTATTATCTTGTTGTCTCTATTGTAATCTTGTATTGTAGCTTCTTGCGAAAATGGCTTAGCGAGATATACGCTGGCATTGTTTCGATTATAGGGTATCCAATCAGTTGTGGGCCTTGTAATGACACCGCATTTAATGTTGTAAGTGTATTGATGATTTCGTGACCCAAGCAATTATTCATTAAAAAATAATCGCAATTCATATCCTGTCGAAACACGCCTTCGTTATGTATTTGATACTTCTTTTATTATAAAATTTATTAATCATATCAGTACGATTAAAATCTTCTATTTCTGTAGGTTTCATGGGTGCGGTAGCTGCTGTGCTGTATTTTAAATTTTTACCGTATATTCATGCCCACACTACAAATTCCTAATGGCACGTATTCGCTTGTTGCAGTATCGGACATGGTAGTGCCTGTGTCAAACGCTACACGAGTGCCCAATGGATAAACCTTTCATCTAGCTTGTAGCGCAACTGCGCCAGCAGGCAAACTTGTATATTCAGTCATGTAGAAAGGCAACCAGTCAACAGGTACCAGTGCCAAAGGTGTAGTGAAATAATCGACTTCTGCCCACGTCGCCGTAGAGGATTCCTTATGCGTGCTTATATTAACATTAGCATAGCCGTAGGTGAACATAATACGGGTTTTACGGAATGTGAACGTAACCGGTTATATGCTCATAGGACGCGGTATGTGTGTAATTTCCGCATTTCCAGCAGCGGCTCTCGCTCCCTTGCGGAGTGGCCCTTGCATTGCAGTACCCTGGTTGTCCACATCCATATTTTCAGCCGGCATATTCGCCGTTCCTCCGGATTTTGCTTGCTGAGCGTCTATACTATTAAAAAAACCAGACAAGTCAAATTGAAGATCAGTAGTGTGGTTAGCAAACCACTCGTCGAAGTCGAATAAATTATTGCAATTGTCTTTATTGGTTCCGGAAGGTTCAGCTTGATTACTTTGCTGTTCGTTTAAAAAGTTTTCTTCAGCTTTGTCTTTGCTGATAACCAGATCCTCCTGCGGCGTAGGACTTTGTTATATCACGTACTGCACTACTTTTTAAAACAGCTTTATATCCACCGTTATTTTTCGAATTTTTTTTGTATTATGCAAAAGTTTGCTGATTTCTTTCTGACGCGCTGCATAATACTGTCCCCTCATATCACCATTGCCCAAATTACGTGGGTACAGAACTCCAGTGATTGTTTCTACACCGTACTTGTCCGCTAATCCTTCTGCCCCAAGAACGGCTGTAGTGGAATGTGTCTCGGCAGCAGCAACAGCAAAGGAAGTAATGGCCTCTCGATCCGCCTGCCGAATGTCTTCGGTTTTTTGCGCGTTATAGTAATCAAGGTCGTGAATCTGGGCTATAGCGTTAATTTCGTCAATTGGATCTCCTAGATTCAAATCGTTGCCCGGACCAAGATATTTGTAGCCCGGTAATGTGTAACCGCTTTTCCCAACGACTTTTCTTGTTTTTTTTTTCAAGATGTTTTTTTTCGTACCGCGTAGTTTAGTTTGTATAGTGTTATGTAAACTTTCGGCGGCGTCAACAATATGCGTTGACATACTGACGGTAAAGTAGTACAAACAGGGCTTATAAAGCACTACTCTACCTACAGCAGCAGCAGCAGGGGGGGGGGGGATGGACGTCTATTCTTTAAACCCGGGCCACTGGTACAAGTAGGTGGTTTTCCGGAGTCGGTTCCTGGTTGGATCCGATGCGCACCCAATAATGGACCTGGTTCACAAACTTCAGAATCTGGCAACGGCCGAAGTAGCGAAAGTGCTAGGATTGGAGCGAAATGCAGTAAGTACAGCAAAGGAGAGTCCCTTCTAGAATTTCTAAAACACGTAATGTTTTTAACACTAATGTATGGATAAACTCTTGGTTTGATAAAAGTTCAGTGTTGTTGAGAAATGTTTTTCATAAGTATGAAGTACAGCTATCAGATTTTACTATTAGAGACTTTACTATGTTATATAAGACCGTAGATCCTAATCACTTATATTTCAATGCGCCCAATTGCGACATTAATACTTATTACTATGATTTAGATACTAGCGTTTATGTCTTAGATTGTCTTTTAAGACATCAGTTTAATGGTAATTCTATTTTAATATGTAAGTTTTTGAATAATTTAGTAGATATTATCGATAAGAGAAAGCCTAAGATTGATTGCTTTTTTATGCTGTCTCCAGCCAATGCCGGCAAGAATTATTTTTTTGATTGTGTGTTAAATATCTGCTTAAATTACGGTCAAATTGGTAATTTCAATTGGTACTATTCCTTTCCTCTTATGTATGAATAAACGTGTTGCGTTGTGGAATGAACCACAATGCAAAGCTGCCAGTTTCGAAACTTTAAAAACTATATTTGGAGGAGATACTTGCAATGTTAAAGTAAAGTTTCAAAATGACGCAGTTGTTACCAGAGTACCTGTAATAGTATTAAGTAACAATGATGTATTTCCGAAGGACAAAGCATTCCAAACGAGAATGATTAAATATACTTGGAGTCCTTGTCACTACCTGAAAGTTTGCAAAAAAAAACTATGGCCTGTATGTTTTCCTAATTATTGGATACAAAATAAAACACTGATAACATGTTTTATTTATTTCCACATTTAGATAACTTTTTAGATAATTTTGCAAATAATTGTTCAGCGCATATTGATTCAACATGGGAAATTCCAGAAGGTGTGGGAACTGCATCGAATTTGTGGTATTTATCGTTTTCTTACTTAAGTTTCCAGTTCGAGTATCGTTTACTCCAAATAATGTTTCTCCAGTTGTGTACTTTTTTATTTCGTTTGGGAAAAAAGACGACGTCGCTGGGATATGATACTGGCGCGTCTTTTGTAAAGGCTGAGTTGATATCGCCAATATGCGCACGAGTTTAAGAATGTCGCATCTTCCGTTGCTGGGTTTAGTTGTGGCGTTGCTATAATGCCGATTTGCGGTTGCGGCGTCGCACAGTGGCTGAAATCAGTGGTTTTGCCAGTCATAAGTTTTTTTCTTGAATTCTATGTAAAACATAATTTTTCGATTGTACTTTGAAGTAATATACTATTTAAAGCTACCTAAGAGAAAGTTGCATCATTATGATCATTAGTGTTGTGGACCGCTACCACATCAACCCCAGCTCGCTGGAGCAGTTTAATTTAAAGCAGTCCGGTGACCTACCAGCTCCAGGTGCAACAGTTCACGAAAATCATAAAACTTGAACTTTATTGGTAGCTACGTTCGGTACAGCGGTATTGTGTGTACTGATTAAAGCAACGCTACCGATTTAAGTTGAAACCTGTCTAAGCCGAAACTCAGTAAGAGGCTGTTCTAAAATAGTTGCTAGGCAGCCCCCAACATCGCCTAATAAATAACATGCCGCTTCTCGCGACACTCCCACCTAAGGCACTGATGGAAAACATTTCAAAGTGCCTTACATATAGCTTATTTGGCAAAACAATTTCTGGCATAATTCAGCTCAAATATTGCAACCTGATGGTCCCCAACATCACATTTCAGAGGATATAAACCTTTAATTGGCCGCACCAATTCCCCATTAGGAACCATTACAGTTGCCACTCTCGCAGTACCATCCCGGCCCAATACCAAATTTTTAAACCTTCAAAGTTGCCATTCTAACCTAAGGTCTGTCGTCTCCGACGAGGACTAATTCCCCCTCCTTAAATGACCTGGTTACATTTCGCGGCTGACGACCCTGAAGTTGGCCCAAATATTCAATGCGAAACCGTTGCCTCAAATTATTTCGTATGGCTTGATGATATTTCTCGTGTTTTCCCATAAACCTTGACTCCGCTAAATCCAAGTCTGGTACCGCACCCATGTTTACAGATTTGTGAAGAAACATTGCCGGGGTTAAAGAACGTAAATCGGTTGAATCCTCCGTTAAGTATGTCAGAGGTCGGTTATTCGGTATAGCTTCACAATCACATAATACTGTTACCAACTCTTCAAAACTCAAACTAGCCCTTCCTAACGATCTCCTTAACAGTCGCTTCATCAATTGAATGAGTTTTCCCAAAACCCTCCGCACCAAGATGCTCTCGGGGGATTGAAAAACCACACAAATCGTTCTGCAGTTGCAAAGTCTTGAACCATAGACCAATCCAATTTTTTAGGACATTAGATGCTCCCACGAAACTTCAACCATTGTCACTATACACACAACTAGGCCTTCCTCTGCGTGCAAAGAAACGCCTGAACATTCGGATGAAACCTGATCATAATAGCCGATAACTCCAGATATACTGCCCGAAATACTGCATAAGTAAAAATGCAAATAAAACACTTCCCAACGTCTTTTGCTACCTGAGGCCCCACATAATCAATACCAAAGATTTGAAAAGGTACGGCGTCTTTGACCCTGTCTTCCGGAAGTGGAACCACCCTAGTAACATTAGGACGACACTCAAAACGTCTACACTTTATGCATCTCGATAAAACTCTGCGAATCGTTCTTTGACCTCCCAGCATCCAAAATCTTTCTCGGGAAAGTGCCAACAAACCATTCCTACCTACATGCATATTTTTTACGTGCAACTGCATCAACATCCTCTGAGTAATATCATCTCTAGGCAGAACTATCGGAAACCTGAAATCCCTCAGGTCCATACGATTGCTGACCCTTGACTGTAACCTGATTAGTCCATC
>JAODAC010038673.1:0-12447 GCA_027575185.1 Mimaenictus wilsoni
TTGTGAATAATGGGTGCCCACCCCGAGGACTCGAACCTCGTCCGACCGCGTGGTAGGCCCAAGCTCTACCGACTGTGTTGCCCAGGTGGGCCAATTTTTAAGATTTTCTCAAGGAAAATATTTGGAATATCAGGTCGCTTTTATTCTAAACGTTTGCGCTTTCGAGAATATTGGGTGGAGTACTGAAGCCAATGTGCAATAACCACAATTACCTTCATGTTCATTAATCAATTCAATCACATGATACCCCATCATAAAGGGGGCATTTGAGCCCATGCTCCGGCCCAACCGGTATCTGGAAATTTAGATTTTTCGGAGAATTTTCGCAAAAATACTGAAAAAGGTACATTTTTGACATTTCTTCCTATCTCTTCTCCCTTCCCCTTATCAAAAACTCTGCCGATGCCCATAATAATATGACTTTTTCGGATATCAACTTCGTCATTTTTAGAATTTTTGTTTCAAATTTGCAACATATATTTTTAAAATAACAAATTTAAAGACATCAAAAATTATCAAAAGTTTCCTTTAATTCCGTGGTGGAGGTCTGGTGTCCTCCATCTTTAAGTACGAGGGAACACATGTCACATTACATTCATTTCTTGTAACATTTTTTTTCAAAAATCGAATTACTTAAAAGCAAATTCACTTTGATTGTGTAGCACAAGGATTGCCATTCATTGTTTATAGTGGATTCTTCTTTACAAAAGACAAACTTACTTCTAAACACACGGAAGAAACCGAGAAATCATTTCGAAATTTTCTATTTCTATTTGTTACCTAGCGCTTTCCTAGCACTTATAAGAGGTCAAATATATGCCCCTATTTCAACATAAAACACACACATTTAGGCTTTCTTCTAATCCGTTCGTCTTGAAGTACATCACAAAAATCGAACGGATATTTGGTTTAAATGGCGTAATAAACATGAAACATTTAGACAACACGTGCATACCTGATGAACGAACACATCATGACCACCATCATCGGGCGTGATGAAACCCCAGCCCTTGGCGACGTTGAACCATTTGCATTTCCCACGTCGTATCCCGAAGGACGCTTCGCCCACTTGGCTTGCACTGCCACCTTCCGAACCTTAACATTCGAACAAAGTAAAACAATAATAATAAAAAATATGTAGATTTATTAAACATTTGGCCAATTTTGCTAACGTTAGGCGATAATTTAAGTCATACAACCGTTATTTTATTGTTTAACATAGGCAGGTATAAAGGCGAAAATGGGACGAAAGGGGTGCGTTCTAATTGAATGCGTCTAAAGTCTTCTAGGTGGGTAACATAAAAACCTAGCTATTCTGGAACGGGCTGCTTGAAGAAAAACCGTTGGATTTATTCATAACATGTGTTTGAGTTAGGAGGGTTGAACATTTCTAACTGAATAGCACAAACGGAATGAGCGAAAGATTATTCAAATATCCTATCATTTTTGGAAATGTTAAATTCTATTAGAAATAGTTGTAGTTTCTAATTTACTACTACTACTACTATAGTTTGCTGAAGTAAAACTATATTTTACATTCTTTATTAATTGAATCAATCAATAATAGTGAAAAATATATTAAACCACAAATAAACATTTAACTTTCATACGAAAATGTTTAAAATATATTGTTTAAAACAGTGGTTCTCAAAGTGGGGTTTACTAGTTTACTAGGATCGCGAAAAAAGGAAGGGGGTTCCCTTTAGAGCCAGAAAATAGTTCTTTGGATATGAAGCTGTCGCTTTTCAGATATTTGGCGAGGTTTCCTCTAATTGGAATTTTTATTTTAACTGGTCTCCAAAAATGGGGGGTGCCCCCCTTGCGATATTACAAAATTGGTTGGCCTCTAAAAATTGAAATTGCCTTTTTTGGTTTTTCCATTTCCAAAGGTAGCCGGACACTGGGTAAGTACATTTATACAGTTATACCCGTTAGCGGACGATTACGTGGGGTCGGAACTATAGAACAATTTTAAAGAGATTAAGAAATTAAAAAAATTGCGTACCAGCTGGTTTAGTTGTAGTTTAGCCGTAGATTGTATTTTAATACTTATTACATTAGTAAATATTCATGCATTGTTTTGCAATGAAGGGAAGATATTTTATCTACTGCTGAATAATGTGCACATTTCAGTATCTCTTTGAAAGAAATTAATATTTGTGTAGTGTACAAATCGCTTGAGATTTCCTCGCCTTCGTCTCTTGATGCAATTCCTCATACTCCTGAAGAGAAAGGCACCCTGCTGCTTGCAGAATATTCTATAGCTAATTTGCGTTTAGTTATCCCCAATAGAAAATTGTGATGATAAAATTTGTTATACTTGATTAAATCATTTAATAATGTATCAATCATTGGCATAACATGCAAATATTCAAACTTTTCAAACTTTTTTCAACGGAACTTGCCATTCCACTTTAAAATTAATTTGAAAAATGCACTTAGATAAAATTCGAATGATAGTTACCTTTGGTATTATAACTATCACAGGATTCCATATGAATAACTAACAATAAATCACGAAGAATGCGAATGAAACTTTCGTCCAACAATCTCACTTTGTCCTTTCTGGATGACTGCACGCGCGTGACAATACGGTGAATCGCAATCACGATTGTCTCCAACAATAAGCCGCCATAATTTCGATTGAATTTGTTTACGAATTGGGCGCTAATTCGGCGCTGTTTTAATGGCGTTCTGACTCGTATTACCGCACCGCGCGGACGCCGCCGTCTGTATGTGATAAGTCGGCTGGTTGCTGTCGCCAGAAAGTTTTCGGCCGTTTTTGCTACCACTTCGCGAACGTACCTCACACGACACACCGCTTCCGAACGCGACTTGCAACCGACTGCGAGAAGCTAGAGCACGGCCGGAACGCACCCCGACTATCAAGACGTTGTTGTTGTTTGCTCCGGCGTCGTTTACGTGTGGGTAAGTTTACGCACCCATCCGGTGGTAGATACGTACCTACATGGTTTGTCTTGAGCGTGTGAGTGCGTGTGTCAAAAAGAGAGACGAAGGGCTAGAAATAGTCAACTACCGGTGTACCTGGTCTATCCCACTTTGTACTGCCGCATTCAAACACTTGAAGCTAAATATACCTTCGTAGAAACGTGGGTCCTCTATTGGGTTGCCGGGAGGGTGGCTAAATCGGCAAGACTCGTTTCGACAATTTCAGAGTTTTGTATGTTTCTGGATAAACTTACGGGTAGATTTTATTTCTTTTATTCCTATAATGAGTATATGGGAATAGGATTTTGGTACTTTCTTTTAAGCGTCGCTATTGTTTTGTTTGGTAATTTTTGTTTTGATATAAGGAAAAGCTAGGATAGGTTTGCTTTTCGAAGAGAGCTTTTGTTTGGTTTGGTAATTTCTGGCTAGATTATATGAGAAGCTATGTTGACT
Source organism: Mimaenictus wilsoni (assembly GCA_027575185.1). Lineage (NCBI taxonomy): Eukaryota > Metazoa > Arthropoda > Insecta > Coleoptera > Staphylinidae > Mimaenictus > Mimaenictus wilsoni. The sequence goes on from JAODAC010038673.1 coordinate 3,403, forward strand.
TAACCTAGCAGCCTGGTTAAGTGCTTTTAATGATTTACCTTTAGGTTTGGGTAAAAATTGTAAACTCGGCAATTTCAAAGTATGTTTTAGGTTAAACTTATTGGTAGATTCTATTTCTATTATTCCTGTAATAATTATTTCATCAATTTTTAATATTCATATTACATATGAAAAGGATTTCAACAATTTTTTTAAAGGGTCGTTCTAAAGGTTTTGTTTGGCAATTCTTAGTTAGAAGTTATCAGGTTAGGTTAAAATAGTTTATTCGGCAATTTCAATGTTTTCTATGTGTCAGGATAAACTTATGGGTAGATTCTACCTCTTTTGTTCCAATTATCATTATACGAGAAGATGACATTGGTATTTTCATCTAAGGGGCGCTTTTGTTTGCTTTCGTAATTTCTGGTGAGATTATAGGAGAAGTTACGATGTGCTACCTAGAGAATGCTTTTAATGGTTTGCTTTTAGGTTAGGTTAAAAATAATTGATTCGGCAATTTCAAAATGTTTGAATACTCCGGGTTAAAAAATATGCATAGATTTTTCTTCTTTTGTACCTGTAATGATTTCAAGAGAATAGGTTTTAGGTATTTTCTTCTAAGACACACTTTTGTTAGGTTCTGTATTTCATGGTAGATTTTAGAAGAAGCTAGAATACGCTGCTGTATTAAGTGTGCTTGTTAGGATAAGGTTAAACGTGGGTACTATATATGTATCTAAATCGGTGAGACGGAAATAATCAACATTTTAGCATTTGTAATTGTAATATCTGTAGTGAGATAAATCCATGTTGTTAGTTTTAGGTTCAAATTACTTTTCAGATAACTTGATTATAAGTTAAGTTATGCTAAAGTTGATTTATTCGTTCAAAATTAAGTTTATCAAGTAAGGTTCTAAAATGTCAGGGTACAGTTAGTTCCAGTATCTAACGTTATAGTCGCAAGCTAAAAATGCTACGTCACTCTCTTCTAGGTTATACATAGTCTATTAGGTAGGAATTAGGGGAGAATTCCCCAGCCAAAAAAATGGTGATTAATATTGTGGTCGGACGCATACTCATACACAAATACATTTATATAAATGACTAAATTATTATCTTCCTGAGAGTCCGTACCACATTTTTTAAAGTACATTAGGTACACGCATTTTAAGGGTTGTTTTTTTTTGTATGAATTATTGACGTGGTGTACAATTGACCCGACTTCAATCTGGGGTGTGTTCTTGCCCATTCAAGTGGGAAGGTTTGATGCTTGATCTTTGATGATGACGACATATTTTCAATAGGTATTTTCAACATCTGTGTATGCAGGCACAATCGAATGTATTAGAAGTCAAGGTTATTTTTTCTTCACGTAGTTATATTTGGGATTATCTGATTTGGAATTTACAAGAAGCATTGGAATATAGAAAATATCTTTGATGATTGTCTCAAAGAAGAGGTAATTAACTATAAGACATAAATGGACCTGAAAATAAAGCTAATAAAGGTAGCTCCTGTGTTTTGTGGCAGTTTTTGTTGCCTAGCAGGTGACAACTGCTCGTGTCAGATGGAACAAAAGACACACGTTAAATACACCGGACTTCTTTTCTCATACTCATACTGTTAACAGGAAGGCTTTATATCTTTGAAATAAAAACGAACTGATTGTAAGATGATGTAGAATTATCAAAGATTTAATGCAGAAATTAATGTTTGCAGTAGAAATTATCAATAATATTAATGTAGTTCTGTTGCACAAAATTATACTAATATAAAATTCGCAATGAACAATTATTACATTGTAACTTAAATAAAAACAATGATTAAATTGCCTTAAATAAACATGATTTTATACGACTTTACAGTGGCAAATTCTCGCCAAACTCAGTTCAGCCTACTCTACATCTATTTGCTCTCGTTATTAATGGCCATTATACATTCGGTTATGCACTAAACAAAATAAAATTATTCCCATCCTGCAATGAATAGCACAACCCACTAAAATAATGTTATCAAAGTAAATAGAGAATTATAAAAAGAAAACAAGAAATTTGTCCATGTTCTACGGCATATTGTTATCCCTTGCCAAATATAAACAAAATGATTTAAATAATTAAATGGCGTGGTAAAAAACCAATATTCATAGCGAAAAATGAAAGATACAGCTCCAAGAACATGATGGCATGTCCAAGGACGCGATAAAAATTACTTTACCATGCATATGTAATAAAATAATGCCACGAATGAACTCTGAAGATTTGAACTCTCTAAGACCAAAATGAAGCATTATATCCAGCTTTTTTGAAAAATGAACCGCACAGTGGCGGATTAGTTTGAAAGATACAACTGACAGTTCATGTTATATACTATGACATGTCATTGAGATTAAATATTAAACATTTTTATTACTTTTTAAATTTAAGTAATGGTTCAATATGCACTAGTACTATTAGTATTAATTTACAGGTAACTCTCGTGTATCGCGCTCAGAAGATTTGAGACCATCCCTCGATATACGCGATACCGGTTTTGTTTATAGCGTTGTTTTTCTTCGCATGCCCACCAATTTTGACTCCCCCTTAGTCGGCAACAACAATCATTGAAGCTAGAAGTCTGCCTTAAATATTGTTTGAGATTCGTGTTTTATTTATTTACTTTTTTAACATAAATTTCTTAATGATGGAAAATTAAAAGTAAGAAGCCTGAATGTTCCGCGTACATTCTAGAAGTTAGACGACTATTGCCGAAAATGATAAAGGAAAGTTAGTTAAAGTTTGATGCATTTTTCTTTCCAATATATCCCACTATTAATTGCAAAAATATTAAACAACTACAGTGGAAATTCAAATATATAGGTAACTTAAATATGTTGAAGGTTCCATTATAAGTAGTTCCATTGATTTTTAGGTTTGATAGTGTTTGATAGTTAATTTTCCTAAGAGCAACAAACCTCGGAAATTTACTAACCGCGCAAATCGTCGGTTTACTGTATGTGCTATTAAATTTTTTATTAAAGTAACTGTATCACATAAATATTGGCATAATTTTCAAATTTTGTTAACATGTCGAGAGCCAAGTCCAGCCAAGTGGCGCAGTGGTCTGGTTTATGGCTACTGACCACGAAGTCTCGGGTTCGATTCTCGGTGGGGGTGCATAGTAAAGTGAATTTTTCTTCTTATTAATAGTGTTAGTCATTAATATGACTAATTAAATTGAAAAAGAATTAAATATAGCTAATGACCATAGTAGTCGATGCTCGGTATACTAAAAAAAACATGTCGAGAATAATGACATTGCTCACTTGTATTCAAAACCATCTATTTTGTAATTGGTTGAAAATAACTTTAAGGGTTGTTTTGAACAAGGGTGTTTTTTACGTGTTTATCATTCAGAGGACGGCAATTCGTCACGATGCATCCATCGCAGGATATTTGTACACCTATTTACCAACACACTGTCCCTTCCCCCAAAATTTACCCCAAACCTCCTGAAATATATCCCAAACAACCCCAAACCTACACAGCAACGTAAAACGCGCAAAAAACAACAATGGAGGCGTGTTCTGTAAACTTCGGCGCGCGACACCGCAAACCCAGCGTTTGACGACCGCTAATTGGCTTTATCAGGGTGGCTCATATGACACCCGTGATTGGCGGGCAATAGTACGCGTGCACCCCTTTTGGCAAATTAAGAATGACCCAAAATAATTAAAAACCAATATCCCTAAAAGCCAGTAAAAGCATTCGTATGTTCAACGAAAATTTGACATTTGAGAGATTTCACTTTAAACAACTCCTAGGTAACTGTAACTAAGGTTACACCCGAAAACATGGAAAGTGGAAAATATTATTTTTCTAAACATGGCTGTTGCGTGGGTGGCAAATTAAAATGGTGGGAGATGGTGATGCGTGAGGGTGTCTCTAGGCAACCAATCATTTTTCTGGCGTGGGATGACGTCATCATCTCCCAGTTCTAAACTCACTTTTATCTCGGGGGGTGGTTGACAGAAACGAAAACTTCATAATCAATACGTTATTATATGATTTCTATTTTCATTTCACAAAATGGCTGATATTTTATCAAATCATTGGAATATTAAATATATTTATAAATTAGTATATAAAATTAAAATATGATAATGGAAAATATTACCATTATGAGGCATATTCATGCCGTGTTCGTCTATGATGTCAATAGTCATTGATAAATCTGGAAATTAAGGTTTTCCGTAATTAAAAACGGGAAATAATATCAGAAACATTTCTAACCTTTGATAGCTTCCTGTTGATATATCTTGTATCTGTTGATGCATTAGTCGTTTACACCCTCGTACAATTAACACCTCGTATTGATGATTGTAATTGTAATTAACACGCCATCCGGTAGACGCGGCAAAACCACGCGTCCGAAAGTCCGAAATATTTTCTAAGAATGTAACCTTTCAAATCGTCATTGATAAGTTATCTATAAATACTAGATATATGTTTTGCAAAAATAGATTTATAGCAAAAAAAAGCGAAAATATTTGCGAGAAAAATGAACTAAGTAACCGACGATGGTCGAACGGAAACTGCACCCCAATGGCCCACAATTCATTTTGGAACTGGCGACACTAGGGTGGACACCCCCACCTACATCCCCCAAAAGTGTGGGCACCCCTTGATTTTGCTCTGCTTTTGGTCTTTTTCTTCTCCGTTTGCACGTCGTAAATAACTCCTTTCTATAAATTTTATATACATTTAGCAATTTTATTAGACGATATTTATGATTTCTTATGATAATACATTCATATCAGCATTTTAAAAAAGACAAGTCGAGTGATTTTTAATCGCAGATTCAAAGAAATATTTTTGGAGGTTTGAGTAATTTTATAGAGATTTACTTCACCTGGTCAGTTTTAGGCAGCCCCCAGCGAAACCATCTGCTGTCATTGTGGTGGTGAAATGACCCGCTGTCATCATCCCTCTGTCGTGCAGCTTTTGCTGTGGGTTTATTATGTAGACACATTTATATAGATGAAGCATACTGTTTGAAGCTACCAGTTGTATTCATTTCATCAAGGAGTTGTAAATAAGCATTTATTTGATACAAAAATCTTCGGTAAATCTAACAAAAAAAAATTGCTTATTAAGAATGTTATTCATATATTTTACTATTCTTATTGTTGTTGCTTTTTAATTATAAAATTATAGAACTTATTTTGAATATTAACATCTCTTGTATGCATTTAATATGTTACATTTTTTCTTTAGTCAGAATTTATGTAATCCATTCTTCAGTATTAAATGTATTTTCCCTCAAATAACGTAGATACACTTCCGTATACGGAATTCTGTTTAAACCGAAAACAAAAACGCGGGCAGAATACTGTATACTGAATGTTCTGGATACGGCAGTTTTCAGTGTCCTTGTAAATAACACTTCCTGGATAACTAATAGGTTTGCTATTTTTTACCAATACTTATACGATTCTGCTATTCCCGTTTAGAACTTTAACAATACTAAACTATTTGCATAATCAGGACTTACAGGAATGAAGAATCGAATTTGTTATACCCCAAAATTGTACAAGGCAGTATCATAAAATACGTAGTCACTTTGACAGGCAACTAAATTATTTGGCTTCATGGGAGTAAAATGTTGTCACTAGAATCTTGGCTTTGGAAGCGTTATTTTACCAAACATAAAATTAGCTTAAAATAATTATAGACAATGCAAGATGCTTGTAGCAGATCAATTTGGTAGCTGTCTATCAAATTTTTATATTGAACATAATGCTGATTGGAATAATTAATAAATTAATCAATGATAATTTATCTAAAATAAGTACAAGATTTTATCATACTACACATTTATATTTAATGCAGTAAATTGTTGACGAAGTTATATGGAGATCGATCAATCAATGTCCACCAAACCTCCAATGAATGACAAGATAAAAGGATGAGATGGGCATGAGTCAACTTTTCAGTTTGGTATTTGTCCTCACACCAAGGCGCATGCGATTGGAGGACAGGGGCTCTTCATCCCTTGCGCAGAGTACGCCGCCGAAAATCGGTGATTGGCTAGTTTGCGGGCACCCCAAGTTTTTTACGCATTTTTTATGCTTCCCCACGCACATGCATATGAAGGGGGAAATGTTTTAGCCTCCATTTTAACGTTTACCATTTTATATATTATGTAATATTAGAAATAGATTTAGTTAATTGAAAAACAATACATTAATTCGGCAAGAGATATAAATTAATGATTTTCTAGAAATCAAATATCTTCCTAGATTCCTTAAAACTAAATTTTTAAAATTAATGAAGCTATTGACATATAATTCATAATAAACTTATTTTTATGTAGTCAATCATCATAAATGTTTTGTATGAGATATGAAGTTTATATTCGATTTATTCGATGTGTTTCGATGTTTAGGCATCTTCAAAAATATAGTTTGTTTACTATAGTCTCATACAAAACTCGTGCTGCAAAAAAATATCTACATGTTTTCTAACAAGGAGAGTGTGTCAATTGTCCAACACGGATTGTTATGAAATTTTTGTACGTGTAATACATACATAGAAATAAATTGTGTTAACGGGATTTTATGCCATTTTGAGCCGTTTGCCCCAAAGAAAATTTCAAAGTTGCGTATATGTTGCTTTAACAGCACCATTCGCCATAAGAATAATGTGGCGTATCGTCGAGACGCCTGCATGTAAACCGACTTTGGCGCTCTTGCCGCGAGTACATGCGCATGTATACAGGGATTGCTGCTGTTATGCTATATATACCAAACTTTGAATTTTTTTTGGACAAATGACTCAAAACGGCATAAAATCCCGTTAACACAAATTATTTCTGTATATGTACTGCACGTACAAATCGTTTCATTCACTTTGGTGTTGGACAATTGGAACACTCTCCTTGTAAGTCATCATCATATCTAGTACATTTTTATATTATTAAATCTTTTCCGATCCTAACGTGCATGCTTGTCTCCATCGCTACGGTGGTTCAACAGGCGTGTGTTTCCAGTTCCACGGTATATTAGCTCTAGTGTCTAATAGTAGTCTAATATTATCAGCTCTGCGGCTTTCTGATGGTTTCGTTTCTTATACTGTCTCTACATGTTTTCCGCAGTTTTCCCGAGTCCGTCGTACTCATTCCCTCAGTTTGAAGCCGAGTGCACATGATCAGATCACTTAAAAAGAACTTCAAGAATATCTATATTATTCCTCAAACTATCCTCCTCTATATAGTATGTTAAATATAATACATTGTTAATATCCAATAGAGTCCAATAGAGAAAAACCTGATTGTATAAATGAATCAGCTCAACTGAAATATCCTTAAATATAGCTTCCCTTAAAAAAATCACAAAAGCAACCTATTTTCATCACTACTAGGTGTGGGGTATATGCATCTAGCATAATCTAACCTAACTTAATATAACTCCATTTTAATGAGCATGTAAATGTTTTTGTCATCTTATCTTTTATTTTTCAAATTTTAATTGAAATCTACAAAATGTACGTAAATAGCGCACCTGGGCAGCACACTGTGTAGTGCTTCGGCTTACCACGCAGTCGGACGGGTTCGAGTCCCAGAGGTGGGCTTCCACATGTGTGGATTAATTATTTAACTAATTCACACAAAATTAATCACACAAAATCCACATCATTAAAATTCACACTGCAAAAATCACGACAATTACAAAATACACACCAAAAATCACATCAATCGCAGTATGCGCATCTCACGACAACTACAACAAGCAAAAGCCACTAGGTAATCTCAACACTCCACAAGGAATCAACAGAACACAAAAAATCAACAATAACAACATCAAAAATTATCATGTAAAACATAACAATAAGAAATAAACATGTATCCAAGCAATGGAGCAAATACAATATTATTAATTGCACGTAAATAAAATATAAACAAAGAAAATTAAATATTTACCAGATGCATTAAGCACGTGTGCCAAACGAAAACTACCCTAGTTTTTTTATTAATGCCGAGTTTAACTGGCTTCCTGAGTTTTTACCGGATTTGCGCGATTTTTTGCCTACTGAACGCTCCTTTCTGCTACTTGTCTACATGTCAAATCATAGGGCAGCGTGCTTGCAAAGTACATAACAAATGGGCACGGGCCAACGGTCAAATCCATATCAAACAGAGGGAACAAAAGCACCGTGGGCAGTTTTTTTCCGTACCTAGGGATTTTGGCGACGTTTTTATCGCAAGCGCACGCGGCGATTCTTTTTTTTTTGTTGCTTTTTTGTGTCGATCACAGCGGTCAAAATCAAAGCACTTTTAGGGAGTCCGTGAGTGGACGTTGATTGCCGAGGGGTCATATGTCTAGTTTTTTTTTTTCACTCCCGGTGATGCTGTTCTAGGACGCATGCTAATCGGGCGCATTCATAAGATTTGGGCAATTATTGTTTGGACACAAATTGTGCGTATTGCATGCCTAGTTGTGCCGATTGTTAGACTCGTTTTGTATTTGATTTGTGTATTTAAATAACAATAACTCTGCTAGTTGTGGGCATGTGATCACCTAGAGGTCTCGTTTATTTGCATGGGGAAATATGGAAATTTCCGGATTGATAAGTAACGAGTAACAAGTGATTTAATTGAACAAGTTTGTTATACGCCGCTCCGTATACGTACAAGCCTATAAACGACATTTTAATTTTGTATCAGTTCGTATTTAAGTTTAGTTGAAGTAAGTTAAAATGAACTCTGACAATGACAGCTTTAAAAGTTTGCGAACTCAACAATAGACAAACTAGTGGGACAGTGTTAAGTTTTAAAGGATAGAGTGATAAAAATGACAATGTAGAAGAAGTTAACTTAAGTAGTTTCGGTTATTTATTTACTTTAAGTGTGAAAATTTGGTGAAAAGTTGGTGAAAATTTTTATGCATAGTAATAAAGTTATATGAGCCAGGAAATGATCAGGAATAGGCTGTAGCACAGAGGGGAGGTGTTGCCACTCAAATCAAGAATCGCAAATGTGCGCAACCCACAGCATTCAATACATATGATACAACAACATCACAATCAATAA
>JAODAC010038684.1:0-12442 GCA_027575185.1 Mimaenictus wilsoni
GCAAAGCGAAACGTACGTTGTACAATATTTGTAATAAACCTGTAAAACATACATTTGCCATAATTCATTCACCAACAATATTTAAATTTATTTAACTGACGTGAATATTTTTTTCACTATTCACTATTATAGTTGATGATCTGAGCGTTCACACGTTGCAAATCCATGGTAATATTATTTTTAATAACTGAAATACGACTAAATAAAACTTGTTTTATTTTATTAATAATAATAATAATAATATTCACTATTATATTGAAAATTCAAAGATAAATTCGTCACAGTACCTCGTTTGTTAATTAATGGCGTACTAATTAAATTTCTCTTTAAAGTTCCTATATAATAGTGAAAAGTTATTCACATCCGTTAAAAGCTTTACGAGGTAACTCGCATCAAAATTTTCGTAATTTATCGATGTGTTGAATTTGATGCCATCTTCTTAGCTGTTAAAACTTACGCAATACACATTTGAACATGAATAAAACATTTCTAATTTCTACTGGTCCATAGGTCGACGTTTCGACATGCTTCATACTCTACAATCACATACACTATCTCTATAGTTCCACCTATAACATTTCAATTTCTATTATACCATAAATATTCCAGTATTTATGTTAAAACCGAAAATAATTTCAACTATCTAAAATATCCTTATTCCGTAATCATTCATCCACTTTATATAAATTAATAACGTATACAAAATGGTATACAGTAAACCCTTGTTTACCACATTGTCCAAGATCGCATTAAGCGTGGGATACATTATTCGGCAATTCGACAATAATTTCTATCGCCTATAATAATTTCGCCGTGTCAGTCCAAATACGTTACACCAAAATTACCGACACAAAAGCTCCAATCGATAATTGCACAGCGATGCAACGCCGACATTGATTATGAAAGCAAACAATTCGCAAGGCATAATCACATTTTGGGCAATCAATCATGCGAAATATATACCAAAACAGTAATATTTAAAATACCAATATTTAGTATATACTATAATCTTCGTGGATTATAACATGCTATTAATATGCTGAAGATAAAAATTTCTTCTGAAAATTATTTAATAAAGTGAACCGGAGTGTAACAAAAGTAAAAAGTTACCGGACTTTGCTGAACTCATAAAAATGAATTGAAAAAGGGTACACTTTTTTTTTGTTAACTCGTATCTTGCGATGTACTTATGAAAACTTTAAGATAGTGGTAAAGTTCGCGGATCCAATTTTGTGTTTCAATTATGCAGGCGAATTTAATTACAGATGTTTGAGACTGTGGGAATGCTGCAGTAATGGAAGTGGCAAGCAAACGGATATAAGTTTCGAAACTTTCATCAATACTTATTAATTTTTATCTTACTACATAGAAAATAGGTATTATCATCATATAATTTCTATGTAGCAGTCAGTGCTTTTGAGAGACGAGTGTGCTTTTGACCACACACTATTGAAGTTCATCCAGGTATATTAGAATTGTTAATAGTTAGAAACGCTAAGTCACTTAATTCTTTAGATGTTTTACTTGTTTATTTAAATTTCGTACAATACGTATTTCGCTTATGCGGCATCATCAGGTACTGAATGTTAAAAAGTTACAAATTGGTATTTATACAGACGCAGGTATCAAAGTCCGCGTTAGAGGGGTGTTGATAAGTAAATCTAACTGATTGTTACGAACATTTTCAGCATTGTCCTTTATGGCTCTTTTTATGTAGATTGCTTCCAATATCTTCAGTTTATGGCCTTTATTACCTAAATGTAAGATTTGCAAATTTGAGATGTCGCACTGGTGTCCAGATGTTGCAAAATGTTCGGTTAAGGCAGAGCACGTGGAATTTCCTGAAGTGTTGGAAATTCTCAAATGTTCCTTAAATCTAATGTTGAAGCTTCTACCTGTTCGTCCTATATATAATTTATTACAATCATTACAATTAATCTTATATATGCCTGCATCGTTTAGACGATCATCTATTGATTTTAATTTGTTATTTGAAAGATTTCTCAGAGTGTTTTGATTAAAGATCCCTGCGCAAAAGTTGTGACGTTTTAATTTATTACTAATTTTATCTGTGAGAGTGCCTAAATAGGGAATTTTTATATAAATATGTTCTATTTTGGTTTCTTCAGGTTCAGTGGGGAATATTTGTTCGAGTGTTTTTAATTTAATTTTGTTCTTTAAAATTTTATCTACCCAGTGGTCTCTATATCCATTATTTCTAGCAATAGTTCTAATTGTATTTAATTCTAAATTAAAGTTGTCTGGTGATAGAGGAATGGCTGTAAGTCTATGTACGAGAGAGTTAAGGGATGATAATTTAGTTGAAAGGGGGTGAAAAGAATCGAAAGATATAATACCATCTGTAGTTGTAGGTTCTCGGTAAATCGAGAAATCTAATTTATTTGAGATGCGTTCAATTGTGATGTCTACGACATTAATGTAAGCATTGTTCTCTTTTTCTATTGTGAATTTTATGTTAGAGTCCAAGGAATTGATGTAAACAAGAAATTTGTCTAGTTGTTTATTTGTCCCTGACCAAATGCAACTAACATAATCTACGTATCTAAACCATTTAATGATATTCTTGTTATAGGAGAGATCAGAGTTAAGTAAATTGTGTTCAAAGTTGCCCATGAAAATTTCTGCGGTTAGGGGTGACAAAGGTGTACCCATGGGTAGTTCAGAATTTTGTTGATATATGGAATTATTAAATTTGAAGTAGTTTGATTCAGAGCAGATCTTAATAGCTTCTATGAATTCCGAACCATGTTTTATTTGTCTTGAATTAATTTGTTCAGTAATAATATCTATTACCTTGTCCGTAGGAATAGATGGAAATATGTTTTTAACATCAAAAGATACTAGTTTTGCTGTTGAAGGTAGGTTTAAATGTAGAATAGCGGTGACAACTATTCACAGAAATTTTCATGGAGAACTTTGAACACAATTTACTCAACTCTGATCTCTCCCATAATAAGAATATCATTAAATGGTTTAAATACGTAGATTATGTTTTTTGCATTTGGTCAGGGAGAAATAAACAACTAGACAAATTTCTTGTTTACATCAATTCCTTGGACTCCAACATAATATTCACAATTGAAAAAGAGAACAATGCTTCCATTAAGACATTACAATTAAACGCATCTGAAATAAATTAGATTTCTCGATTTACAGAAAACCTACAACTACAGATGGTATTATACCTTTCGATTCCTTTCACCCCCTTTCAACTAAATTATCATCTCATAACTCTCTCATACATAGACTTACAGCCATTCCTCTATCACCAGACAACTTTAATTTAGAATTAAATACAATTAGAACTATTGCTAGAAATAATGAGTATAGAGACCACTGGGTAGATAGAATTTTAAAGAACAAAACTAAATTAAAAACACTCAAACAAATATTACCTACTGAACCTGAAGAAACAAAAATATAACACATTTATATACAAATTCCCTCATAGATAAAATTAGTAATAAATTAAAACGCCACAACTTTCGCGCAGAGATCTATAATCAAACCACTCTGAGAAATCTTGCAAATAACAAATTAAAATCAATAGATGATCGTCTTAACGATGCAGGCATATATAATATTAATTGTAATAATTGTAATAAATTATATATAGGACGAACAGGTAGAAGCTTCAACATTAGATTTAAGGAACATTTGAGAATTTCCAACACTTCCGTAAATTCCCCGTGCTCTGCCTTAACCGAACATCTTGCAACATCTGGACACCAGTGCGACATCTCAAATTTGCAAATCTTACATTTAGGTAATAAAGGCCATAAACTGAACGTATTGGAAGCAATCTACATAAAAAGAGCCATAAAGGACAATGCTGAAAATGTTCTTAACGATCAGTTAGATTTATTATCAACACCTCTCTAACGCGGAGTTTGATACCTGCGTCTGTATAAATACCAATTTGTAACTTTTTAACATTTAGTACCTGATGATGCCGCATAGGCGAAATACGTATTGTGCGAAATTTAAATAAACAAGTAAAACATCTAAAGTATTAAGTGACTTAACGTTTCTAACTATTATAAACAGGTTTTATCAACAACCGACAGAAGACTCCATTAACTATATTAGTATTATTAGTTTGTACTTGATTTATTTTGGAATTTTGATTATGAACTTCTATATGATTATTTCAAAACTTTGCAATTCTGATATCAAAATTATTAAAATTTAACGGTACAAATATAATAAATACATACGCTTTGTAATCGTTTACTTTATGGCCGCCCAGGTTTATCATAAAGATCAAGTAACTCTCCGTGCGTTTGATTAATATCGTAATGGCCTCCTTATGACATTGTCGTTGTGAGTTATAATTAGCGGTCTTATTTATCAATTTTCTTCTTGCCATATTACTAGTCTGAGTAGGGATACTGATCAATTACATTAAACACCGCATTAGTGTTTACTGACATACTTTCTCTCATCATATTTCTCACTATCAACCATCTTCGAATTCTTCCCCATAATATCTAGGTCAATCTTTCACTGGTTTTTTGTACCCTGTAGAGTACCGTTCCTCGACTATCCATTCTTCAATCACGTTCCAAACCGTAAATCCGCGCCTGCACATCTTGACCATACCTCGTACCAAAATTCTTCGTCTTGCACTTCACGTGCGCTGTCGTCTTTTGCCTGCTCGGGGTTAGCTACGTACCCCGCATAACATCCCCGCAGTCAAAATGCCTTGCTTCTGACGTCATGATTCCTACCTATCTCTTTAATACCCTCAATTATCTCTACCATTTCTTCCCGTACTCCCCTCTACAATTTTTTCTGTATAAATAGCTGTAAGTTTCTTGAACAAACTTAGTGGTATCACCGACTTAGAGTCATTCTAGTTACACTAGTGAGCCGTCCATCACCATCACCACTTGGAACCAGTGCGACACTGCCATCATCACATCTCACTTGTGTACGTTGTTTGCTGGCAAACCGAACGTCGTTGCACAAAAAGATACCAACTTGAAATCTCATTACACGTTGCACATCCATGTTTGCACTTATTGGTCGAAGTATGAAATTACGTCCGAGTGCTCTAAGCAATATATAGGACCAAGGAAGCGTCGCGTTACACTGTGGCTTGAAGTGACTGAAATCTGCCAAGAACATTTGTGCGATTTTCTACTTTTCTATTTCAATGTAGAAGAAGTTTTAAAATATACTATTTCGGAACACTTCGGTTTCAACTTTCCAATCCTTATCCGATCTCGGCATGCCCCATGTATCAAATTATTCCTTGTTTTAATCATAATTAAATAGTATTTCTAATGTATTTAATTTCAAGTAACTCTAATATTTTAGGACCCTTTTTAACTAACAAATATAATTTTCACAGTTTCATGCTATAAATTTCTAAATTTGTATACATTTTATCAAAACGTTAGTACTTTCTTACAAGGTTTTGTAATGACTATGGCGATATTTGCTTCCTAATTAAATTCATCTTCACCTGCTTCTATGTTCACGTGGAGATATCAAATATTTTGGGAAATATATCACGTTAAATTTATATTATATTTCTCTCTTTCACTCTAGGAAATTGTGTGTTCTGACCATTTCCTCGAACATGTGGTATTTTTACTCATGTTACAATAGTGACCATAGAATCGTTTATATTCTAATTAAATTTTCGTCGAATTCTTTTTAAATTCAAATGGTAATTTCTGATATTTTAGATTCTATAGCATTTTAAAGTTAGAAATACCCTTATTACCTTTTCATACTTTGAATTTTATTTTCCTAAATTTGGTACTACCATATATGTTATTACAATGCGTATATGGGAGAGAACAAAAATAATATATCTTTCAAATTGATACAGACCACACATTAAAAATAGAATAGACATAATCGAATTGTTAGTTTCTGAGATACGAGTTGCTAGAAATCGTAACGCTCACGACTTTCATTCACCATACACTTAGCGGTCCTATTAGCAAACACGCGAATAGGAATTTCACTCCGAAAAGTTATAGAAATGCCAAATGTATCCTAAAACATCTAACTATTGATACCTTAAATATTATTTTACGACATTACCTTGAATTGACTATTATATTTCCGTGTTTAACAGTGCGTCCTCTCAAATATCTATGAATTGCTCGTCATCTACTTTAGCGGTCCTTTGTGTCCTTCTACTATATAGGATCTGCAGTGGCGATCTAAAAGCCCAGAAAAACGTATTGTGTGGCGATACGAGGCTATTTATATGTATATAAAGGTCGTTGAGTTGAAGGAGTTGTATCGTAAAAGGTCGTAAAATTGACGCTACCACGCGCTGTGTGCTTTTTGGTAGCAACGTTTTCTTAGGTGGTTTTCTTAAGGGCCAATCATGTGCGAAATTCGATGGTTCCCAAAAAAGTGCGTAAGGGATTGAAAGGTTTCACGCGTGAAAACGCTACTCATCTTCGTGGGGCTGTTGAAATTTGGTGTAGATAAATGCGTTTCTTTTATCACTGTATTGAGTGAATCTGATGATAAATGGATGAGATAATGAAACAGATCAATTTCTCTTCTTAGTGGTACATTTTCTGGGATGTAATTTTTGATCCTTTCATATTTGATTTATTGTTGTTCTTTTATTATTAATAAAACGGATGAATTTAGTATGAAATATTCTATTAATAAGATGGAAGATGGACATACTCATATTAATATGGTTTTTAAAATCACGTAATTTGTCAGAACTCGGTTTTTGCTTTTAGAAAACTCGAAACCCGCGATTTCGGTTATCGGATTTTGAGATTTTATGGTACTTGTTCGTAATTTTTCGTTTAAAATTCTATTGTAATTTATTTTATTGTAATTTTGAATATTAGTATGTGGTAAATACGGAAAGGAATGAGGTCTACTGTTTTTTTTAGTGTTGGACAGATAAATTCAATACTGAAATGAGGACAAATGTCTTATGTTAATTAAGGGATAAAAATACGGTGTTCTTTTGATATCATGGCTGAATTAAATAAAATATATTCTTAATTTAACCATTATTTTCATAATTAGATAATACGTTATCTACTGTGAATTATTTTAATTATAAAGAAATTAATACCATATTAGAGTAAAAAATTCAGAATAGCAGGGTATCCGCAATATTCATGGAACCAATGCAAATTCATTCATCAACGACAATTTGTAGAAAGCACAATAGAATATCGGCACCCCCAATTTATGTAATTTGTAGAGATTGCAGCTGCTTTCGAAAAAGTTCAAGTATAAGATACTAGTGTTACCCTCCAACAGCACGAGATCGAGAAAGTGATCATAGATATATCAATATGAGGAACACAAAAACGAAGCAAAGCAATACAAAAAAAAAACTATATATCAACAAATTTGTTGATGAGTAAAAACACTTTTTGCACAGTTCTACAAATATAATTTATTTTTGTACAAAGTACATTTCGATATTTATAGGAAATTCACAGTCACGGATAGTATCATACCGTTCTCTTCCTTCCACCCGATTCCTATAAAACTGGCGGCTATCAATTCATTAGTACATAGGCTGATCTCGATACCCCTTTCCGATCAACACTTTAATAATGAATTAAATACTATAAAAACCATAACGCGCAACAACGGTTATAAGGATCATTGGGTTGATGGTATCTTAAAACGCAAGAGAGATAGGCAAACTTTAAGTTTATATTTCCCCATTAATAAGACTTCCAACCTTGCTGATCGCACTTACATAAAAATTTCACATGTAGGGAGTTTAACTTCTAGAATTTCAAATATTCTCCGGAAACTTAAATTAACTACGGCCTTTTACAATACAAATGTAAAAAAATTTTAATGTATTTTTAATGTAAAAAATTTTAAATGTAAAAAAACCCGAACTGCTCAGCTATCACAAATCATTTTATTTCTACCGGCCACAGATGCGATAATTCAAATTAAAAAATCCTACATTTGGCAAACAAGAACTATAAACTCAATATTCTTGAGGTAATTTACATCCAACAGGCCATAAACACACATCCCAATACTTTGCTAAACGACCACACGGACATTGCAATAAACACCCCACTCACCAAAAACATTGTACCTCTTAGTATTTAAGCTGCTTTTTGTAATTTCTGGCTTCAGTACCTGATGGTGGCGAAAGCCGAAATGTACATTGTACAAAAATAAATTATATTTGTAGAACTGTGAAAAAAGTATTTTTACTCATCAACAAATTTATTCAAATCTACCAACAAGTGACAGAAGAGTCTTTTACATATATCAACACTTATATCAGTCCGGGTGATTCCTTAAGTCTATTCCAACTTAACATAATCATAAACAAAATTATTGACTAAATTAATGAGATGCAAGGATATAAAATATAGCAACACATCAACATCATGCCAATGGCGCGGAGCTAGTCTATTCCAACTTAACATAATCATAAACAAAATTATTGACTAATTTCATGAGATGCAAGGATATAAAATATAGCATCACATCAACATCATGCCAATGGCGCGGAGCTACTAACCGAAAACAAAGATGACAAGAATTGCGAAGAATGTTAGGTACGGCTTTCAATGCGTGAAAAGGAAGGCAGGAAGACCTCCGAAGAGAAGGACACCAAACAAGATAACGTCATGATCACGATGATCGTAAATTTATGTTAGAAATAATGTGAAAAGAATGTTTCATAACAAAATAAAAAAGATAATAACATGTAATGCGTAAAACATGTATGTATCTTAATCTGATTACAAATTAAGTGGGTTGTAAACACAGGAATTACAACTATATAAACCATTTAACGGTGTCGTGGGTCTATTTGAATTAAACATGCAAATAGCACTGGAATAAAGTAGGCGTGTCTAGTAATTGCCATCGTAAAGCACTCCAAACACGACCGTAAATTCGCTCCCTTGCGGACGTTTACGTTTCGCGCCATCTATTCATTTCGAAAACGCCACGTGCAAGATCCCAGCGTGCAAGATCCTCCGGCAGGTTTCGCTCTATTTACCTATTTACATCATAAACAGTCGACGGCGTTCTTATCATCTGTGACACATACCACTCTGAATGGCACAATGCGTGACGTTGCGTTGTGCGCTAATTGAGGTAATGGTGAAGGCGCCGGATCATAGCACGTTACGCGCCTCCTGTGACGGAATTCACAACTAATAACTGAAACATGCGATACATATTTTAGCAATAAACTACTGAAAGCAGAATTTCGTATGGTAATTAACGAAAATTCTACCTAAACAAACGAAGGAATTGGGAATTGTTGTGAATGAAATTTTTGCGGTAGTCCCATGTGTTTGGCATGGTTCTTGTTACGTCTTTACCGAGCGCGTTAATTAAATATATCAGATATATACAGTGTGCAAAATGTTGCAATTACTTGCATAATATGCAAACATTATTGTTAATGGTATATTAATTTTCATATGTCATATATTGCATACTAGAAATAATAAATTAATTTAGATATTAATTAATTGGATAACGATCTGAACATTTCTACTTGAAATTTAATTCATTATATTGTAACGTTGAAACCTCAAAGAGAATTAATGAATCCTCGCTGGTAAATAATAGCAGGTAATACATTTCCTGCAATTGGATGCAATCTGTGCAGCTGGGTAAAGCCAACATCGAGATTAATTTGCGATGAACTTTGCCGTTAACCTGGCTTAATCCACTTTAAATTTAATACACCCTCATACTTCACATTGGTGAGCGGCATATGCGACCGCGCCAAGGAGCAGGCAAACCAAACACAAGTTTGCTAATTTGTCCGGCCACCACCACGCTGACAAGTTGCCGCAGGAAAACGGGTTCTTTGGCACTTTGCTTTCAGTTAAGACTGTTGGAAACCAGCCAAAGTAGACGAATATATAATTAATTTCTTAGTTTTGGGAATAATTTGGTTTAATCTATTAATGTTATTATCAAATCTATTAAGGTAAATATAGTTGTTATCAATCTCATTAATGTGTCATATTTTATTTATTTATTCAACAACCTGTTTTCTACCACATAGTGGTGTAAGGGAAAAGTAACTTTCACCCGGCCCAACCCGTTCTCGCTACTGATGGTACTTGATCTGAACTTGATTTGTGTGCTCTGAACTATATAGGTTTCTTTCCGGGGAGCGTTGCAAGCGAATCGCCCAACCTTCATTCACGTTTTTACCGCGAAATCAGGAGTTCGCGGACGGCGCCGCAGCCGCTTGTTGAGTGGGGAGACCAAGTGGTCACCCATCGAACGCCTAGCCGACGTTGCTTAACTGTAGTGATCTAACGAGCACTGAGCTCCGTAACGCGGCAAGCCGCCGCTTAATTTGTCATATGTTCCCGTTATTATTGGCTTGCTCTAAATTTATTACTTCATGCACGTTTAGCTTGTATCTTTACATACATATAGGATAAGCCGTTATGGTACCTATAAATCTCCATATAGTGGCAGCGACAAAGCGTTAGAAAGAAACCGTTGGACGGATGCTACCTGGGACCAAAAGTGGTTCCGAAGGCTAATAGCAAACCTCAAAATATGGATAGTACGACCACATGGAGAGATAAACTTCTGGCTCACACAATTCTCGACTTGGTCATTTCGGAGAAGTATGCAAAGTGCACATTCTTCCACTGCAGGCGATAGGAGAAGTATAAGACCAAAATCATGGCAAGATTGGTTTAACCAATCAATATGACGAAGGTAGTAGGCAAGATGATAGCTGACGAATGAAACTGGCCAGTTTTCACAGCCTATGCGAAAGTCTGTCCGTAAGAGAAACCCATAACTGGTAGATCTGTGGGGAAGGAAATATACCTAAGAAACGGTGGGAAACAAATATGAAATAAGTTACCTTACTACAAATTTCGCCTCTCAACTTACTTGAAGGGCCTCTTGCTCCGGTTAGTGCAACGCTGACAATACCCGAAAATAGCCCTTATAGGGAAGTTTCCGTATATTCCAGGTTAATACAATACATCATCAGAGATTAGATTTCTCATAGTTCAGTGGCGTAAATAAGCAAAAAAGTATTTATATCAATATAATCTGCGATATAATCTAATCGACCAAAAAAGAAATTTCAAAATACCAGGAGAGGACCACCCTCTTATAATAAATATATTTTAAGACTATCGATCTTTAAGGTTTTTCCGCCGTGAAATCACATTTTGTTCTTTACAAATTTATAAAACAAATAAATTTCATATTTGTACACATGAAAAATTCGAATTACAAATTAGCAAAAAAATAAAAATAAAGGAATATAAATTTTTAATAGTATTATACAGAAGTACTATTGTATATTATATTGTATATTATAGTAATGGTGGTAAAGAGAATATGGAGAATGTGAAGGTGAGGCTATCCATTCAGATTAATGTTTGCTAAAAGTTGTTGCGTGATATCATTTGCCTCAGTAGAAGATGGATCAGAGGAATTCAGTAGATCGAACATAAGGATATACATTATGTTACTAAAAAGTACTGTTTGACTTTCTATATTGAAGACAGTGGTAAAGCGCTTACGGAGCTTCTGGAGAAGTTCAACGCGGTCAGCAATGTTATTGTTAATTTCGGCGGTATATTTGGCCAGGATATAATTGTGGTTAGTGAGAAGTTTGTGAATTCTTCTTGCGGTGGCAATTCATCAGAGTTTGTTGTTGCATTGATGGTAATATTGAGTCTTCCAATTTTAGGAGTGAGAAGTCTGTTCGGAGATTGCAGGTAAAAGCATCGTGGTTATCTTTACATTTCGCGCATTTTTTTTGGAGAGCGCCGTGACGTGCTCAAAGGAAAAACATTTGCTAAATGACGAATAGGCATGGGAGAATTAGCTAAGACGACTCTATAACTACTGTTTTTAAAGAATATTCTGCCATCGTTTGTAAGTTACTCAAAGCTTGCTATATCAATAGTAATCTTATGAGGTTTGTGTTTTTGCCTGTTGCTCTTGATATTATTCTTTTGCAGAATCTTAAGTTTAGGCCCATGTTTATAATTGTTTGTGCTATAAATTCATCAGTGATTTCTTCTTCTACACTAATTATAATTGCTGAGTATGAAGGAGAAAGTGGATTTCTTGCATTGTGTGAGAATGTTGATGAAATGTCTGCCCTAAATGCAGCCATCAATCCTTGAGCCACCAGCTTTCCCAGAGGCACAGTTATCGCAGTTTTGCAGAACTGCATTTTTGTATAATTACTGCATTGTATAGTGTGTTGCGAACAGCAACATCAACCCGCGAATTAACGCGAATCTTTTATTTTTTAGCAGGATTCGTGGACTACCCGTCCCATGCAAATTGTTGTAGATGTTAAAGAGAGAAGTAGATGTTTCGGGAGTAAAAATGTGACTAACTTTATTTGACAAAATTCTTACGAACTAACTGCCCTTCTTCCCACCTCCGCCTACATCTCTAAGCGGGAGAAGGC
>JAODAC010038695.1:0-12440 GCA_027575185.1 Mimaenictus wilsoni
TGGTTTATTTATTACATATAAAAATAAATTGTTAGTAGTTAAGAAATTATATAAATTATATCTACCCTCATTTCAGAGTTTGACCTGAACATTTAATAAGTAGTGGAAGAAAAAAAAAAGTTAATAGCGGAGAAGAAATAAATATAATTAGATTGCGCCGTTTCATTGTTTCTTTCGCGTGCAATGCGAAACAATACCATAACGCAGTTACGTGGAAGGGTGAAGGCGCCGGGATGGCTTTGCAACCGGAGGGGGCAGTCGTGCACAAGCCGTGCGAACGCATAGCACAGATGAAATTAACCGTTCTGCACTAATTCCGGCGCAAATAAATAAGTTAGCGCAAGGTTAATTGAATTTTATAGTGGCGCGAACGCGCCCGCGCGCTTTTAATTTACTGTTTTAATATTTAAGCACACGCCGCCGAACGCTTACGCCAAACAACGGTCGCCTGCGTACGCCTGCGATTGTGTTTACGTTCGCACGTTGCGAATCTGCGACCGAGGTGCGTTTTCATGCAAAGTACTTTCAGCCCGGACCAACGCCCGGATCTACGTATTGTTTATTTTTACCAGTCAGGTTAGAAAACGCGACGCGCTTCGAATTTTTCTACTCACATAATAATACGAACTTTATATTCATAGCTGGAAGAGAGCTGAGCAGGTGGTGGCGGTTCAAAATTGAAATTTTATTGCCTCTTCCACATGCACTTATTTATCGCAGGGAGGATAAGTTTGTTGGGCATGTTTGCTTGGTTTTTAGTTTGCGGCAATTGCGCTGCCTTGTCATTTGCAAATTGTAAAAATAGTTCGCAAGCGCGAAAAAAAAAATTGCACAACTGCGAGAAAAGTCCATTAACAACCGCGCTAGATGGACGTTTTGCGCGCGGGCGAATGTGTTCATTACAAGCCAGTGTAGGGGGAAGCGGTAGTGTGCAGCCCCCGCCAGAAGGACAACCGTGCGAGAATGTAAAAACCATCGACGTGAGCTCGCGCGCGTGCAGAACTAGTGCTGTAAAACTCCAACTTTTCACACAACTTTGACAAAATTTGCGAAAAACATTTTGCGCACGCCCTTGCTAGACGCTGGAATTCCAATTTCGTTTCTCTCCACGCAAAAGCTTTTACAACTTTCCACTTTGAAGCATAAATACAATTATATTTTGGTTTTCAAATTGAACGTAATCATTTCTGCTGCATTCCTGGATAAAATGCATATTTTCGTAATATGCTAAAATGATAGAGGAGGAAATCGGATATTTTACGTCAACAGAAAGTTTATTTATTTTAGTTCGATTATCCCAGGGAAAATCTAATTTCCTTTGTGGAAATCAACGCAATACGGTAGTATATATTCGCGTGGGCTTTTTAAAACTTGTTTAGTCAGCGCAAATGCAACACAATTGTACATTTTAATTCGATCTGTAATGGGCGAGTGAATATCGGATTTGCATTTCTGTCTGTTGCACATGTAAATTGCTGCATATATAGCTTTCATTCAATTTGGTAGGCAAACATTTTCAGTCGCTTCAGCTTCGATCCAACGTATATAAGAAGAAAAGCACTCGTAAAACTCGTTTTTTCATTTCATGCCATTATTTTTAAAACTACAATATATAGGCTCTGCGTTTGTGGGAATATCTTTAAATTTTCCACCCTGGTGCCGATTATTTGAATGGGCGTGAATGTGCTCGTTGCGACGACCCCAAAGTGGCTTTTTTATCGTTGCCGTTTATCGCCGTTAGTATTCGTCACCCTACCGTTGGCAGAAACCAAAAAAAAACTCCACTGAAGAACTTGCAACACTTATGACACTTTTCGCCCACTTCACCAACGAACACGGCACAAAAAGCAATGAACAACTGCGAATGCTAACCGACGAACATGTGAACAATAACTAAAGATTATCGCGCTCTGGAGACAACGAAAAAAGTTAAATATTTCCTATTCCATCTGATAATGGAGGAGGCAATTTTATCAACACTACTTTCGCTCCCATCTATCATTGTTTATTTTTTGATGTGAAACAGCAAGCACGCTTGTTGGAGATGTTCGTTAATAAAAGATACGCTTTTGTCCTTGATGGACTGCAAAACGAAGGCATGGCGTGCAACGTGTATTCTGACCCAGAAGGAGTGAACGACCTTTACACATTGTTATCCCAGATATATAGTGCATATCACGACGGAAAGTAGCACTGCTAACACGCAGAGAGGACCCTGCACAGTTTGTGCAAAACGACTGCGCTGCCAGCAACCAATACGCGCCGCGGCAGGATGTTGGAAGTTTGCCGCTACATATGTTTGTTTGCAAAAAGATCACAACCGCTCATGGACTACTGCGTCATGCATTAGTGTGCATGATGGCAGCGAGTAGGGCGGTTTGGCGGAGGCGCCGGGCTCATGTGCTCGCGCTTGATGATGCTTCGTTGAGCGTGTGTGCGCTCCATGGGACGGATGAAATTTTAAAAAGGCAATTCCATACTGGCATATACGTCAAACAGGCCGCATACGTGCATGTATTTTTCAAACACAGCCGGTTGACATAATTTCACCACTACTTCCATGATGCAGACGAAAAGAAAACAATTTCATACAAACAGTTCATTATCCGATGAATAGTTGATGGCTTCGCCAACAGATGGCCTGTCATTCTGCTGGCAACAACTGCAATTTACCACGAAAACAATCAAATTAAGTGGTTTCCACTTAATTGTTATAACTTATATTTTTGTCTCTTTCTGGAATATACCTTAGGTAATAGTAACTTGTTGGCTAATGACCAATTGCGTAAATCGTAGTCTGCGACATGGAATTCTATTAGATGAACTGCACTTTGGAAATTAAAGTGCATTGATTACTGCACAATGACCGCAACGCAAAACGATGCACTCAAACGCATCATCAATCAATCTATGCAAACTACGTTCTACACATTTTACACGTTCGTAATGAATATTAATATTAACGAAACTTGGTAAAATGTAATATATTGCTATAATATTAACCACGGTATGATAATAACAATATAGCGAGAGTGGTTAGGCAGTTGACAGCTTTTGCAATGTTCAAAGGGAAGCAAACTAAATACTTTTGAAACTTTGCCACATCAAAGACACGATGCATTTCATATTCTCACCGGTCCTTACTGAGTTTGCTGAATATTTTCCCTAACAATTTTGGAGGATAAATACTCTTTCTAAAATATGCTAAAATGGTATACTTTTTATAGAATGTTATAGAAAGCGAACTCATTCGAGATAAAGTTTGACATATCCTATTATCTATTATCTGTTCAGAAAATTACATTTGCCAAAGAGAAACATTTAATTTATAAACGTTAAATCCTCTTTATACTACACACTATTGCATTAAAACACTTCAATACCTACTGAAATTAAATATATAATTAAGTGTATAATTTGGTATATAAAATCACATATGTAGAATTAAATATAAATGCTTGGAACTATAATAATAATCATTGCTTTCATATGTGGAACGTTGGCGTGAAATTCTATGGAAGGATTTCGTTTTAATGCATAGAACGTTATTGTGAATACATTCCCTGGATATTAAAAGCTTAATATTTAATTCATTAAATATATTTCAATGACTATAAAAGATTGCTGAGCTAAATTACGAATTTATGTTCGCATCATAAATTGTGATTTTTTAGTAAATTTCAAGTTACGAATGTGAAGGTAACAAATTTTAGTTAGTTTCCGTTTTACGCGACTTTTAAAGTCGTAAATTCGAAGGAATCTTATTTAAATCCAGGTTGAAAGCAGATAGAAAAACGCCGCGCTCGTTTCTGAGCGGTAAACTACAAAGAAAATGCTCTCGCAACTGGGAAAATAGAAGATGTAAGGCGTACGCAGATAATGCATGCGTTGTACCTACTTGTATAACGTACGATAACATTACCTTATTCTTAGAGATGCAGCCTTATGAAATGTTTTTGGTATATTTTTTGTTCATTTCCTTCTTCATTTTCCAGGTGTAATAAAATTGTTTATAACTTAGTTTTAGTTATACTTCTTTTAATGGTAGTTTTTATGGAGTTTTAAGGAGGAATGCAATATATAATATGGAGTTCATGGCGTACTGGTTACGAACTGGCGTTGTTACGCAAACGACCCGAGTTTGATTCCCGATATCGTATAAGGAGAAGGGTTAGGCGATGGAACTTCAACTTCCCGTAAAATCACAAATATGCTAATCCACGTGCGGTGAGACCAGGTTAGGAGTTGGAAGTCATTAGGAAGGCGTTGTCAAACGCTATTCACCGGCAAACAACAACAAGGAGGAACATTAATTTAGCGGGGTTCAAAAAAATCAAATTTTCAATGTTTTTGATTAATGTAAGTTACTTTAAAAATGGCAAAGCAAATTTTAAATAAAATTCGAATAGATAACAAAGTTGTAACGGATTCTTTAACTGAATTGATTTATTCTTTAAAACGTATTTTCTCATAGCCTTGTTTTTGAACTTGTTGGTATGTTGGTCCATTTGATCGTATTTGTGATTATTGTCATTGGATTTGTTTCGATTGTAAGCTTTTAGTTTTGGGCGTAATAAGAACGATTTTTTCTTCAGAATTAAAATTTGCCCATAGCTATTTTGTCGTTAATTGACTTTTTAAAATCCGCTATGAGAATGATAAAATATAAAATGAATTTCAGTAATATTTTGGTATTTTCATGATAGACATTTTCTGAAGAAACGTCACTGTTTGCGGTTTTAATTGTCTTTGTTTCGGCGGACCTCCCTGGATACTTCCTGGACTTCGTTCCTCTTTAAATTCTTGAATAAAAATATCTAAAATATTCTTTAAAATGTATAAAAAATAAAATGTATAAAATGTAGCTAAAACAATCTAATCCGATATAGATTCCCTTATAAATCCAGATATGTAAAAACATAATAGATAACTAAATTTCAACAGTTATGGACGTTTGTTTAACAAATAACAAATCATCAACAATTTGCTAATAGCCGGCGGCAATGAATGACTGACGAGAAACGCTAAACCATATTAATTAACGGTTCATGAGATAATGAATAAGGTAGAAGAAACAGTTATTTCGTAAATTTTATTAATGTTATATATGTCCAAAAAAAATGAATTTATATTGATGAAGCATGATTGGTGCGAATACAGACTTGAGCCGAGGTTACCTGTCTGATTAGCTCGCGAGATATTCACTTCTATGTATTTTGATGCGCATGCGTGGCAAAACTGTCATTTTTGTGGGACGATGTGTGCAGACATACTGTTTGTAGGGTAGGGTAATATTTGTTAAAGAAAAACAAATTTCAAGTACGACTTAAATATACACCTCCATTCTATTTTGAATACTTTTTTGAAATTCGTCACCCTCCCCATTTAAATATGTAGCGGTTTTCAATTTTTATGACCATGGAATGATTGATAAATCTAGATCCCAACGAATATCTCAAGGGCGAACCTCTTATGTCGTCCACTAATATGCCTCGTATATCCAAATATTCCCAAGGGACAGCCTATGTGTTTAAACACCTCGAGAGCTATAACGGTTCTGGAATTAAGATGCGATTTCTGGAAATATTCGCTAAAATATGATCGAAAACGTTCAGTATAAACATACAGAAAGTAAAATACGCCACACCTCTTAGCGTAGCACGCGAACCTCAATTTGAAAAATCTAACGTAACCAGTATAACCCGCACACCACACATATATTCATATTTTTCATGAATACGTTAAAAGACAGAAAAGTAAAGATTTAAACAGTTGTAAAATAATATATATTTTATTTATAGTTTCGATTAGTTGATAGGAAGGAAATTAAGTTGCCGTCAGAATACTAATGTAAATTATTCGAATCATCTCCAGCGCTATGCTCGTCATAACGAAAGCACTTCCGCTATTTCCCCACTTTTCCTCATTTCCACCCACGCTTATATTACAGTCACTTGCGCATCGGGTTTGCAAATATAGATCATCGCCGCTATGAATATGAGATGCACTGGAAATGCGCGAGATACGAATTCGGTTGCTCCACAATTGGAGATAGTATAATTGTATGCCGTATGCAGTCTTGGGGTTTCAAGTAGTATTAAAATTCATTATATATTCCGCATTATGCATCTTCGAAATGAGCATGAATCCTGCTCTTATTTATCATGGAATATCTAACAATTTAATATTGAATGAAAATGTAGACATTTTCCTATTGGAATTTTATATTTCGTTTGTAGTATTGTGAAATATTCGTATTATTGGAAATGGCAAAAGTTAAACATAAATAATTTTCGAAGATAAGGTATTGACTTTTAACTTGTTTGTGAGATTTTCGCATTTCGTTTTATCTCCAACGCGCGGCGGCCAACTTGCTGCAATATAACTTCCAACAAACTTATAACTGCTCATATTTTAAAGTCTAATCCAGAGCACTTTAGCAGCGCATGCAGCACGTAGCTCATGCACTTATAACCTAGTTCAACGTGCTTATATCGCAAGTGCACACCGGATGCATTAGTAGCGAACATTTTTGTCATTTAGGACCGCCGACAGTGGTACCACTTTATAAAAGGATTTGGACGAACAACGTACTTTTAACCCTAATCGAAAAGTGACAACAAGCTGGAACTTTATGTAAATCGAGGATATAAATAAGCGCTACCTCAGTTCCGATAAGTTGCAGTTAAATAGGGGTTAAAAAACGACTTAGCTGCATCGCAATTCACAAACGAGGAATAAACAACCCTTAATGCTTTCCCAAAATTGGCAAAAGCAGTGGAAAGTGGAAATGCCCTGCTTCCGAAAAGAAGAATGTTACGTCCGGTCAGAAATTATACGCTCACTGGCGTAAAATATTAAAAAGCGCACGAATTCATTCAATTTTACATTTTGCAAGCTTTATGATCAGCTGTAATAAAAGCACGCCCCGGCTTTCCGACCGAAAAAAAGCAGAGAAGCCGAAATGTAATAAATCTGATTTATGTAAACGATTTGTTATTGCATTGTGGGGCGTAAGAGCGCCTCCACCATCTAGGAACGCCTCCCAATGAACAAACGAGCGCGCGGGGCGACTAAAAAGATATCAAAGGATTATTTATGAACTGCCGTTAGACGCATACATCGAACACATCCGAGGTCGCGATCACCGCGCGCCGGAAACTCGACATATAAACTCGGAA
The DNA here is from genome assembly GCA_027575185.1 of Mimaenictus wilsoni. Lineage (NCBI taxonomy): Eukaryota > Metazoa > Arthropoda > Insecta > Coleoptera > Staphylinidae > Mimaenictus > Mimaenictus wilsoni. The sequence continues at coordinate 7,182 of JAODAC010038695.1, forward strand.
GATGCGAGCGGAGCGTGCGCAAAAGGAGCGATAAAAAGATACGAGAGCGATGGCAAGTTGTTATGTATCACCCTACCCCGCCGCCGAAATATCTCTCCACTTGCCGGATTCGAAAGGTGCGCTACGGCAGGAGAGGAGGGACGCAAAAGAAGAAAAAAACGCAAGTGGAGCAAATATTTTCGCGGTCCACCGCGTCTCGGCAGCTACGCTTCACCCGGATTTTGTTTTGTATTGACAATCATTTTTCATCCTCAAAGTGCAGATGGTGGAGGCGCCGAGCACTCAGTCAATCTTATTCAACTTTACGTACACCTACCGCTGCCACCGCACCATGCCATGCCAATAGAAATGTAAAATATATTGATAGCTTGTGGGGTACATATCGGCATCATCATTCCTCAAATTACGTGTGTTTGTACCAGTATTCAAAACTCAGCAGTTTATTCGCAAACCAGGCACATTGTCACTGTTTCCGTACTGCATAGCCGAATTAAATACATATTTGCCTAGCGGCGCTATCTTAAAGCACAGACGTTTAATTTGTTGAAAATGTCCCGCTTCCTGACTATCCTACAATATACAGGAAGCTGACGTAAACGAACACAGCACAAAAATGGTGTGGAATTAAAATGGAGCGTCATCTACACACGTAGCCGGTTTAAGAGCAAGTTGGGAATAAAATGTTTTTATATTTTATTTACTCGCCGCCTGGTTCTGTGGGGGTGGGAGTGGAAGGTGTCGGTCTTGTTAGCTATTTTCTCGTCGTTCCCTTTCGATGTTATTTTTAACGTCTGTGGATTTTTTGAACATTTTTTCCAAGCGTTTTGCCGCTGTCGAAGCAAGCGTAAACTTCGACCCTCCGAACGTTGTGCACAAGCGGGTTTAGAAAACTAACAAACTCTACCGGAGTTAAAAAAGAGGAAAACAGGACGAAATTTTTACTTGTTTCTTTGGACTCGTGAAATACGTCTTTTTGTATTACTTTTATTTTCTATCGTGTAAATCTATTCAATGCGGCATACAATATAGAAGCATAATTTGCGTAAACACATGTCAAAAACACACAACACGTCATATACATGAATCCGATTTTAAGCAGTAGCAGTAACGACCCTGTGATTAATTAGCATATCGGATAATAATCGACAACGTTATAATTATCTCCAATTAATCTTTACACTCGCATGTGTGCCTTCCAACCAGCAATATGGAATGCAAAATCTGGTATTAGCGAATATGCATTCGCATTTCCATTTCCATCTCACTGGGACGTTGAGGCCCTCCTGTTCATTTCGCATACTTCACTCTTTCCATTTTCGGCATGCCCGGGCGTGGCGGCTTTCAGGCTGATGAATTCATTGAAGCGTGCTCCATCCGTTTCATCTGATTCGTAATGCGATCGGCAACGTCATGGCCGCGGGCGGCAAACGTGAACTGTGCGCTGCCCGGCGCATCCACCGCTTAATGGCGATGCGTATTTACATTAGTTTACAAAGGATGCGCCTACACGGGCATTATTTGCAACTAAAACAAACCGCATCACGCCCTTAGATCGACGATTGCCGGAAATGCCTGTGGCGTGTCTGTGAATTACCTATTTTATTAAGTACTATTTATTAGATGTAGTAAACGGCGTAATTTATGAATATGAGGTTTAATTACTTAAGAGGGCTGCGTTAGAGCATAGCTCTACCTCACCCAAAATTTAATACATATTATAACATACTTGTTTGCTTTTGTTAATTTTACAAAAACAGTTGTATATCTTTGATGTTCATTTGAAATCTTAAAATAAATTAAAGAAATGAATTTTGTGTATCCGAAAACTCTGTCATATATATTTGTGTTTAATCCTGGGTTAGCCTACGACGGCCAAATGGACCTAAACGGTCCTTCATACATCGATATTTCATTTAGAAAATATAAGAAAGTGAAAAGTAAATTCCAGGTATTCTTAAGTAAATAAGGGAAGCATACATACAAAAGAAGAAAAAATATACATCAAGAGTTTTCATTGAGTGCAAGTGTGAACACAGGATAAGAGACGCGATGTTCGTTGGAGTTTCGATGAGAAAGGAACCCAATGTATCAAGGAAATTTGGCTATTTAAATGGTGTCACTGCTCTGGTTGCACATTTTACATACACATTTACACATAACGCTCGAAAAATTAAAGCTTCTCTTCAATAAATAATTCTACTTTGAGCAACTTGGTAAAAATGCAAAATACAAAAAAAATCTGAAACAATATGTGTAACACACAATTTATTCATTCGTACAGTACGATAATTTGCGTTATTCGTGACCGTGATTAATCGTCTTTAATATTACACTGATCCGCAACACAAACATTCTGGAAAAAACACTCCCGACTGCTGGATGTTGACACATTGATTTCGTCGCGTAATGAGCCCTCCAAGTGTTGGCATACCAAAGAAAAATCATTTCTATCGTTCGCGATCGCGTGCAAATCTTCGCCGAGCATGCCGAAGGCGTTCACAAGCATCTGTGTTTTCTCCCCAATGATGGGAGGTAGTTTCTCCTGCAACCTGCCGAGACACTCGAGGAATTTGTTTTGAATGAGATCGAACTGTTTGCGCAACTTCTGAAGCTGCGTGCTGGTGAAATTCGCGTCAATAATCAGGCGTAAATTATGTATTGCCTTATGAAAATCGTCTTTTTTATCCGCATATTCGAGCATTAGGCTGTCGACATCCGAATGGCAGTTAAATATCGTCGAAATCTCCTTCTTCATCCAATAATAGCCTGGGGAATTGGTGTTGCCCAGCTGCTTGAGGAGCGCAGTGGCCGTGCATGATGCGTCTGGCTGACAACCCAGTTGCGATCGCATTACATGCCCACAAAGACGCACAAGGCTTCGTGATTCCAGGTGAATGCAATCTAGATATTGGGTTACATACGCCAGACACTCGTTCACGGCATTATGTCGATCGTAGAGATCGCGGTGCGTTTCATTCGCCTCTAATTCATTTTGCATTGCCGACGACAGCAGACTTTCCAGTGTGTATCGAATATTACCTTTGCCTTTAAGATGGATGAACTGACGTGGGTTGAACTCGCTTTTGGTGGTAATTGTTGTTGAGCAGGGCGAATGGGTATCCATCGGCCGGAAGTCCTCTGGGCGGCAACAACATTGGGCGTTGTGCTGGTGCTCCACTTGGTGTTGCTTCCCGATCGGATAGCGCTCCATATTCTTGTTTACCGCCTGCGAGCTGATTCCATGCCACGAGTGTGGTGGTTGCCTGCAGTCCACGTTCGGCAGCGACGCCAGCGAACAGTCGATGTTCGTCGTCGACGATTCCGGAAAATCGATCTGGATCGGCCGCCCAAATTCATCTTCGCCCTCTTCGGGATATACCAGCTGCAATGGCGGTGCATTCGGATCTTCCTTATCAAGAATAACTGGATCGCTTACTTCCGACATAACAATGGCTCTGATTAGATGAAGATCGCAATTTTGTGTTAGTTTAGGAACAAATCGGAAAATCTCTCCTAGAACAACGTAGAAAAACGTAGTGAACATTTAATTGACATTTCACAAAAAATTTCCTGACAGTGAAAACAACCGACATTAAATTGTCATAGCGAATTGTTAAGTTCCAGGATTTAGTCACGAAATTTACAATGTACGATGATACTATTTTGGCAATTACTTTCCGGCGGCACGCAAACGGAAATTTAATGCACCCACGTCCTAGAATAATGAAATTTAAGTTGTTCCTACTTTGCCAACAAACATTCATGACCGTAGTTAATTTATAGCTCGTTATCGAACCGCGCAATAAAATTTAATATCGCGGTATACATCCACGGATAATAGTTGAAAATTGTTTGAAGGACCTTAATTGGGCAATAAAGCGTGCTTTTAGCAAATCGATGCGCATATTTCCGTGGGTGTTGTAAAGTTTGTCTAACTTCCGCCGCCAGCAGAATAGTAGAATAGCGGCGTGATGTTATTGACGTAAACAAAGTAAATTAGCACATGTCGGTTTTGGTAGAAGCGACGAGGGAGCCCGAACTGTGACGCAATCCATGGGAATATTAAAGAGAAGGAGTGCTGTGAATACGTGTTAATGCCGTCGGTGCACCGACCGACCATTAAGCCGTCATTGTTAAATCATTACAGCCGCAGCCCATCTCGTGCACGTCATGATGGTTTACAGCTTCACAATGCCGGCCCGCTCTCCGATGAATCGAAACGTAGACGCGCCACGTGAAATGATGTCGAGATGTCCTGCAGGATGCACGCAGAGGTGTACACACTATCCGGGATTATGCAAGCCAATCACTGAGCTTTGGGGAGGGATTTAGTCTGGAACTTTGTTGGTTTAAGAAACTTGATGCTTTCAAGACGGTCGACCACTTGTTTTCGAAGAAAAGTAATAAAATTAATATCGGAGCGTATGTAGCTAAACACAGACATCAATCATCGCGCATAATTTGACGGTTTTACTAGGTTTACTAGCTGATTTCAAGTGTGAAACACTCGAAGACCGGATGCCGACGAGTGACTGAGGCGATAGATTAAACTGCAAACTGCAGTCGACGTGCAACGTCCCTTTGGGTCGACGTTGATGAATTGACTTTGTATCTTTGCGCTGCGACGTGAAGGGGGGAATGGGAATTTGAAATGTTAGTTTACACTCTGCTGTATTAGATAATAAATTATAAATGTTTAGCTTCTTGGTGACTTTGTGACGCCTGTCAAAATGGCAGCAAAATGTATCACATTATAAGATGTTGTAGAATTTACTCTGACAAGGAGAGTGTTCCAATTGTCCAATACCAAATTGAATGAAACTTTTTGTACGTGTAGTACATATATAGAAATAACTTGTGTCAACGGGATTTTATGCTCAAGAGCCGTATGCTCAGAGCATGATATATATTGCTTTAACAGCACATTCAGCAGTCTCGCTTACGTGGTGTAATCGTTAGAGTGCTTGCGTTCTGATCCAAGATGCGGGTTCGAATTTTGCCTGCGAATTTTTTTTTCTTTTCAAATTATATATTTAACAAATAATAATATAACAACAAATAACACATAATTACGCATTATTTTGTGCCATTGAAACATTTAAAGCACCAGCTGATTCTATAAGTTTTGCTGCATACCTGGGATATTTGAGATTAATGGCCTTTTCATATCAATTACAATGGACTCTATTGAGGAATTGATTGTTCCATGCGTTATGTAATTACTGTAATCAAAGATATGGTTTTCTTAATATTGAATTA
>JAODAC010038728.1:0-12430 GCA_027575185.1 Mimaenictus wilsoni
TACATTAATTTCTTCCCGTCGCTATTTGCTATAATTGCCATCTTGTTTCTGACATTTAGAAGGAATATATAGAATTTGGAATGAATTTTACAAATTTTGAATACATATGGTTTCCCGTCAATTTTTGCTTCATGAATTTGAAATGACTACTATTTTCCTGTCACTTTTTGCCATTCCTAAACAAAATTTTGTACGAGTAACATTTTCTCGCCAATTATTTCTAACCGATTGCCATCTTGCTCTATTAATTTAGAATTAAGGCATTTTCCTGTCCTTTTTTTGTTGTAATTGATCGCCATTTTGTTTTTGTGAATTTTGCATTAATTTTTTCCCGTCGCTATTTGCTATAAGTGCCATCTTCTTGTTTCCGACATTTAGAAAGAATATATTTTCTTGATCAATTTTAATGACAACAGAAACTGATTGTCAGCTTTTGCAGTGGATGTAGCAGAATAAATGTAGAACAGGAGACTTACTTATGCGAACTGCACTAGGCACCAATACAGAATTTACTATCGATTTATTCTAACACTGATTACCATCATATTTTTAGAAATTTTCAGCTCATCAGTTTTTCCGCCAATTTGTGTGTAGCAATTAATACAGTTTCCCGCGAATTCTAGTGGCCTTGATGATTCCTCCCTTTCGTAGTTTGTCTTGCCGAATAAAAATCACTAAATTGTGTTAGCTGACCACCATCTCATCTTAAAACATTTCTCACAGAGCATTCACAATTTATTTCATTGCGTTTAATTTGTTTTCCATACATTGCTCCTCCACATTCTGATCACCAACGATCGGCTGCTCCACCAATGCATGTTCTTCTTCCTCCTGCAATCGTTTTTTATTCTCCTATCAACGCCCGAGTACGGTGCGTTGCCGTTCACTTTGTTATTATCATCATTACAGTCAGTGAGGTAATGACGTCGCGGCGCGCACACGAAGCGAAAATCTCCATCATCAACTCTTGCTGCATCATCGTCTTCGACGTTATTGCGATGTTGTTGTTGTTGTTGTTGTTGAGTCGACGCTGCGGGTTTCATCAGCATACAACTACGATGCATGAACGTGCATCATTACCTCCTCCTCCTCCTCCTCCTCCTGCTACAAACTCCTCAATCTCCACCTTGAGAATTTATTGCATTAGTTTGAACAACGTTGTCCACAACCCATGGAATCATGTTCAATAGAGGAAGTATTAATTATTCTACTAGGTGACTCTACAAAGAAATTAAAGAGGTCGGAAAAGAATACCGAGAATGTGGACGTAGAAGCGCAGGTGTGGTGTAGACGTAATTTTATTGCACGTGCTTGTTTGGTTTGGCCCTGTCCGTACCTGTCTACTTTTCGGCTCCCCCTGCTCCCCAAAACACCATCGATCAAAGAATGTGACGGTTATTTTTTCGGTTGAATTTCAGGTACCTACTACTTTGTCTGTGGGCTCTATAGACTTACCGGAGGTAGGTAAATGTTGTGGAAGGTCCACGGTATAAGAGGGTATATTTCATGGTAGGTGTCTTTCAATCTTTCTTTTGTTCGTTGGGAGTACGGTCGACACCGGAAAAACCGAGACAAGTCTACATAAAATTACAGTTTGCATTGGTAAATAGGAGTGCAGAGTCTAGGAAGTAATAATTCCGTAAATTACAACGTTTTCAATGTAAATTAACCGCGGAATACAGTTAGCAAAAAGAGCACAAGTCAAGTTCGCTTTGTTGGTGTCTTCATGCGAGAGAAGTGGGACACCCTGTATGGATGTTCCACACAAAGCCATCATTCGAGGCTCTCGGGGTCTTTCTCAGGTAGACGCAAGAGCGGAACAAAGGAAAGATTCGAGGCAGACGCTGGTCTGCTGGTGCTGTGGTCGATTCACCGCGCTTTGGTTTTTCTCTCTTTCTGCCTCGTCCACACACACACTCACACCATCAAATTCTCGCTTCGGCGAAGAGCGGCCGTGAGTACAGCACCGTCAAAACTTCGCTCAAGGAAAGAGGAGCCAAGTCTCGGTTAAGTTTACAATTCAGCTAGAGGCAAGCTTGTGCAAGCATATTACGGAGTTAATAAAATTGGCGGGAAGCAAAATATTGCAATTGTTTGAAGCGTTCAGTCTAGGTTAATACTTCTTTGTACATCTGACAAGGCATCTTACGAATTTGTAGTTTTAGTTAGAGTCTAATAGAACTTTCTGGCTAAAGAAAATACATTGGTGGCATTTAAAGGTTATTTTAAGGTTAAGTAACTGTGTAGTTTCGGTGAAACTTCAGTATTTCGGATTACGTTTTGATAGAACTATGACTCCAAAATCGATGCTTATATCTATATCAACAATTCTCTCTCAAAAAAAAATTCTCTTTTCTTTCATTACGGCAAAACTTTTAGCGTTTTCTAAATTTGGCGGGACACCACAAAGGAGCATAGTTTGAAACTTTGGCACAATTCGAACAGATAAATAACTTTTAAGAGGGACCCTCCCCCCTCTTAAAAGTTATTTGACCCATGTCCGAACGGTGAGTCTACCTTAGTTGACCACACTGAAATCAGGGGAGTCCACCTTGGAACTAAAGCTAAATTGTTAAGGGGGAGGAGAGGGGGGAGGAAGCAAGGGAGTAATTTTAAAATTAGCTCGACTCCGGGGATCTCCCCATTGGAATTTGGCTCTCTGTCCGGACAGAAGGACCCCCTTGGCCTTTCAGCCATTATACGTACGTAAATCATATTTTACTAGGCGCGGACGGCATAAGAAATTTAAGGTTAAAATGCGGCGTTGCACCGAAAATTTGAGAATCACAGGTCTTGGGCAGCCTTTGCAATTGAAACAAGTCAATTGGTCCCATCTAGCGCTAATTTTTACTAGCTCAAATCTTTATAGTCGTCCTGGACACAATTTAACGATGTTATTACATTGTAACATTTCATTATGTTGAGAGTTTGATGGAAAATATCAAAGTTTCTTGAAATTTTCGCTTTCGTCGATTTTATCGCAACGCAAACTGATACAAATAGGTTTTTTGCTTTTGTTTGTCCCCTCTGCCGTTGACTTCCAACGAAAGCCTCGTTGATGTTTCGTATTCGTACATCAGGGGAAAATGGTTGATCCCGAGACTTTCCGCATACGACAGGTTTCACTGTATTAAGATTTCCCGCATATTTTTAAGTTCTTTACCATTTCCCTCCTTCCTCATAGAAATCAAGGAGATGACAAAATGAAATAAAATCGTTAATTTGCGACTAAGGAGTACAATCCAGAGGACTTACAATTAATATTCGTCTATCGCAGTACTCCTTAAAAATCATTCTACTGTTTTCTCTTCTCTTGGCATGCGAAATACTAATGGAACGGGAGCTGCCTTGGGATTTTCTAAGCCTTGATTATCCCTCTTTTCTTAGAAAGGTGTCATGAACTAAAATTGTGACCAAAAAGACGATAGTTCAAGCGCGCCAATGATGATGATAAAATGAAAGAAGTCCGTAAAACAAAGACTTTGTCGAAGCGAAAAAATGTAATTTTAAAATTAAAGTTCTTTCAAGTCCATTCATATAATCTCACTTTAAAGTTTTCGAACTACTCCAGAAGAAGAAAAAAAAAACAATTAAAAGTACAATCAAAAACAATCCTGAAGCCTTTATATTACAAGACTAGTCATTCCAACTTTATAACAACCATGAAAAGAATGTGCCTTGAACCTGCAGACACAACAATTTAGGTAATTTTTGTTTTTATGGTTTTGGGACCAATAACAACCAATTTAAAAACGTTTTGGGCTTTTTAAAGCGGCCGGCTGACCGAGAAGGTTGGAGAGATTGACCGAGGTCCATGGTCGAATCCACACCGCAGACAGCGTCGACTTTAATTTAGCGAGAGGTATAATAAAAAAGTATATTAGGAGCCGAAAAATCAACTTCGTAATGACTGAAAGACGACGAAAATACGCCGCAACGTTCCCCAAAGCTCTCCTCTTCGGACTTTAGCAAAACGTGTTTCCATTTCAAGGGCAGTCACAACGCGTCCCTCTTCTTCCACAAGCATTACCAACATTCACACATCCGTACCTTCGTTTCTTGAACGGTCCCCACTTTCAAACTCAAGTTTGCGAAGCCAGCGGAAGAACCCCAAGCGAGCAGATGGAAAGAATTACACTACAGAGAAAGAAAACGTATTTCTACGTTTACGTTCGGTAACACAATGGGAGGCCATCTTGTACTGTTGTTGTTTTTTTTTTTTTGACTTAAATATTAAGTTTCTGTTTTTGAAGAACGAAAAACGGTTTCGTTCGTTTTCAAGACTCAAAATAAACCTCGACGCTTGAAGATGGAAATGAAAAGGAGCCTTTGTTGTGTTCTCCAAGCACACGCGGATGTAAAACACTCCGTTGCAGCTTCGAAGACTCATTGGAAGGAACGTAACACATCCGGCATTTAAAATTTTACTACCGAAAGGCCCTAAAGGGGACGCGAACGACTTTTATCCAGCTGCCGATTGTTTCCCGCCTTCCCTTCTCCGCAATCAGTTGACGAGAAAGAAGTGAACACCGAAAAAGAGGACCTTCCTAAACTTGTTTCCTTTTCCGCTTTAAAACCGGTATAATTTTCGGGGTGGAAGAACAAACCGTCCCACGAAAGACTTCTTGGTACCCTTGAGTACCAAGAGCAATAACATTCGTTCACAGAACGCAAACGTTCACAGCCATTGTTTCTGCTTTGAAGTTGCACGCTCCGTTTCAAGTTTAATTCCTTTAATTTCCACGCTTCTACGGTTATTTCCTAATTTCCTATTCTTAAGCCACACGCACATAGGCATTATTTCGCTTCCTGAACATTAACTAGAAGTAGATGTTGGCAGCCAGTGATTTTATGGCGGAATTATCATCAGATTACAAAAGCGTAAATAATGATTGCGAAACATTTATGAAAGTTACAATTCAGTCGAAGTATCACGCGCAACCTGTGGTGGATTAATCAGATTTGCGGATTGCATTCATCGAAGACAGAAGTTCACAACAAAAGCATTTGTTGTTGTTGGTTGTTCGTCGTTTTGCATGAGTGTGGATCTAGTCATGAAATGCGTTAAACTGAACATGAAACTAAACCCTCACCCACCAAAAACAATCGAGCGTCATTTTTGAAACTTCTAGTCAAGTTACTCAACTCATTCAGGTTAAGTTACTAACATCAGGTTAAGTTACTCAACTCCCCTAAGTTAAGGGATAACTTTTAAGGTTACCAAAATTTAAAAATGAAAAACGTTACTTACGTGATTTTCGAAGTGGTTGATGGAAAAACAACACATTTTTGAAGTTTTGAAGTAGGAAACTTTCACTTTTTATTGTACCGAACTGATTTTAACTCGGAAATAAACGCGTAGAATGCTTAGTTACGTTGTATAGTTCATGAATGCAATTCTTAATGTTTTAAGTTGTTAAAAGTTGACTTATCGATGACTAAAGGTGAAAGCAGCCGAGAATAACGTACTTCGAGGAAACGTGATGGAAACGTTCATCCCAAGACGCGGCACGACGACGAATAACGCACGGTGTGGAAGATTTTTGAAAATTCACGCTTCCGCTCGTTGGTTTTACGCAGCCAATCAGAACGCTTGTTTGTTGAGGAGAAGGGGAAGTAGACGCTTACACATGGTGTTTCATAATTTTCAAAATTTAAAGAATTCATATTATCTTAACAAAATCTTTATAATAAATGTGGAAAATTAAAAATAAAACAAATGAAACAATTACTTTTTATAAATCAATTTTTCTACTAATATTTGATAAAATTAAAATTCATATAAATCTACTTATGTATTATTTAATAATACTAATAAAGCTTATTTAAAATAGGTAGTACAGATTAAATAATAAATAATAGTGGTTCTTTTTTTCTTCTTGTTTAATTGCAAAACTTTATTAACTTTAAAATATTTTTTTATAATTTTTAGTACGATTCTGCGCTTTTGCAGATAAGCTACGTATATTGGGTTGCCTATTCAAACATATTTCATTTTATATTTCTTCTAAATTTGTAATAGAACTTAAAAATGTACAAACTCCTACTCCTATCAACAAACATATATTTTAAATAGTTTTACGCTGCCACGAATGAATGTTGTCTACTTTCTTAAAAGTTATTTAAGAATTGGACTCAAAAGTTTTAAATTTCCCCCGTTTTGCGGTTAGTAACAGAATAACCCTAGCGCAATCAACGCGGCCGCGTCGAAATCCCCTAGAATTTTTGGTGACGTAATACGCTTGTATTTCATCGACTTGTGCCTGGTGACCACGTCCTGGGGTTGGCGAAACGTACGAATCACCGCTGGAAGTCGACGCTCCACCCGGGTAAGTTCGAAAACTAGTGCCGAAGACGACGTTCAAGCGACGCCGAGCGTCTTGTCACGCAGACGGCCAAATTGACGCGACGATTACGTTGACAGTTGACGTTTATTTGACATGAAAGGATATGACAAATTTTTGTTTATTTCGATTTTGCGAACCTAGTGCAGACTTGTTCGAATACGCGTTCTTTGTAAAATTTAATGCGAGGCTTTAGTGCGGATAGTGTATAGTGGTTGTGGACTGTGTTAAAATGGGGAAGCGTACACGCCCTGTAATGGCGGATGCTTTGGCTATTTTTACAAAAATTTGTAGTTTTGTGCAATTTTATCATTCCTGGACGGGTTTTCATGGTTTTATGGAATTTATTAGTTGTAAGAGAGTGTTACCGACTTGATAAAGGGTAAAAACTGTTTTGGAATTTTATCATTCTCTTTCTTGGCATGTTTTTCTTTGTGAATGTATATAAACGAATTGTTATTAATATAATTATGTTTTATCTAGAGATAAGAGGAGCAATGAGTGAGCCGGAGAATGAATACGAAGAAGTGCACTTCCAAGACTTTTGCGTAAGTGGGACGATCGAAACCGACGAGGAAATCGAGCAGTATGAAGAGCAAGAGATCGAAATCCCTTCCGAGGCGATTTATTCGTCTGAACCGATCACCGTCCGCATGTCGCGTTCGCCGACGTCGCACCAGAAACGTCGGGGACATTTGCCCAAGGCTTCGGTGAAGATCCTCAAGAATTGGCTGTATGATCATCGGTTTAACGCGTACCCAACCGAGGCCGAGAAGCAGGTGCTGTCCGAGTTGACAGACCTTACGTTTCTGCAGATTAGCAACTGGTTTATCAACGCGCGGAGGAGGTATCTTCCGGAGATGATGCGAAAGGAGGGTTTTGATCCGGATCATTATACGATCTCGCGACGAGGGAAGCGGTTGAGTGGTAGTAGCTCACTGACTCCGTCAAGCAAGCGAAAGCAACGTGACGAGGAGGAGGATTTGGCTACGTATATAAATGGCGAGTGGGTGCAGCAGGCTGACGGGAAGTTTAACCCGTGGCAGGCGGATATTCACTATGGGCTAACGCTCAATTCGGAGGAGCTGGCGAGTCGGGGATCGGAGGAGGCGAACGAGTTGACTGAAACGAGTTTGATTACGAACGCCAGTCAAATTGGTACGACTAATACGAATTTGATATTGGTGAAAACGGCATCGGGGAAGAATGTCGTCTTGAAAGTCGTTCCTCAAAAAACTATGGACGTAAGTGTTTTTTATGGCATTTTATCTTAAATTTTGCTATAACCTAGCCTGCTGCATTTTTTATAGAATTTTACTGTTTCATTTTTGGCTGACTATACTCCACGTGAAATAGTTTCCCTTGATTATGTTTCTCTCCTCTTTTTTTCTCTTTCAGTACTCCTTCATTCATTTTCCATGCTGTTTCTTCCATCTTTCGTCCATTTTGTTCTAGTATTCTTTTATTTTCCCTTTTCTTGGAAATCCCCGAATCTTCTGATCTTCTCCCTTAATTCTCCCTTAATTCTTTTTTATTCTCCACCTTCCCTCCATCAATTTTCATTTCTTTCATGTCTTTCCTGACCTCCTTGATCAATATTAGCGGTGTTTTGAAATTTTTGTCGAAGTAATTGAATAGTTTCTTTGTCACTCTCTTCCTTCGTTCATTCTTTTAATGTGTCCGTAGATGGTTACTCTTCTTTTCCTCATCGTGTCTGATATTTTCTCTATTTTTGTGTAGATCTCTCTATTGTTTCTCAGTTTCCATGTTCCCTCTTCATACTTCGGTCCTAGGATTTTTCGTATAATTTTCCTTTCGTTCGTTTACGTTTGGCGATAGTTCTATAAAATGCGTTTTTAACACTTGAAAATGGTTTATTTTTCAGGATTCAGGAAAACAATTTCTACTCCAAACAAAGGCCGTTTCCGTCAGCACGGTGGTACCAACAATGAGCGTGAAAACCGAAGTCATCGAGGAGCCAGAGTACGAGGAAGTACAAATCGGCGAGACGGAAATCATCACCGCCGACGACATCCAAGACGAGTGCGACGAACCGGAAGAGGTCTACATCCACGAAGACTTGTTCGAACAGGAGATGACGACGAAAAACTTCGAGGACGAGGAGGTCTTCGTCAACGAGGTGACCATCGAGGAGGACACATAATTTACGCAGCTTTATTGCGTATGTTTATCTAGACTCACATTTGTTTCCAACAAACGTGCGTTTTATCACAATCTCTTGGTAAGCCCTTCAAAAAATAACAAGCAAGGACAGTGCAATTTTGAACATTGTCTATTATTTCACTGTTTATCTATCTAGCAAATTGTATAGCGTATTTTGCCTGGGCGTACACGGAGTTTATATTCGCGTAACAAGAGATTAATGAAATATTTGACTAAACAATATCTAGTACAATGTTCGTGGTACCATGGAATACATGCTTCTACAATTCTTCAGAAAGATTTCGCCGCGTATTTCATTTCACCACAGCTGAAAACTTTTGGTGACTTGTGTGCGGGCTAGATTCGTAGGTATTGCAATAATTTTACGTCTATTTTCTAGTTCGTATTACATCTAATTTTTATAGTGCTTATTACGTTTATTATTATTATTTTTTTTGGAGCGGTCTTGTGCGTTTTGATTTACTGACGGTGGAATTTGTGTATAAAATACGGGATGTAAGGACAACTTGGAAACCAAAATCACAAAATATTAAAGAAATAAATTATAAATTGTACTGAAATTGTTTTTAAATTTCAACATTTTGACAGTTTCGATGACATCTTTTCGCTCATTTGTAGCGCAAATAACAAACATTTAGACCGTAAATAAACATGGTAGTTTTGGATTAGAAGGAGAAGGCAAGTATTGCTACAGTTGAAGTCAGGCAAGTCTGTTGGAATGTTTAATAAATACTGCTTCATTTCAAGCTAACTTAAAATCTTAACTTTAACTTAAATAAAAAATTAGTCCTTCCGCAACAACAAAAAAAATGACTGCCATTATTTGTTGTTCAAAGATAGAAGGAGCCTTGGAAAAACAAGTATTTCAACAGTGTTGTAGCAGTCAGCACGCTGGCAGCGCAGGTGCTGAACAAGTTGTGATAAATTTTTGCCAAAGGTTTCTTCTTCTTCTTGCTGATTTATGGCTCTCGGCCACAAGGCACTCTGAACCAGAATTAATTCCACATTAAAGAAGTAGAAGTATGTATCAACTCAAACTGATGACATTACTGACAGCAGAACGGCAAAAGTATGAGTGGACATTCAAATAATAACATGACATTACATTTTAAAAGATGATTTATTTGAAGATTCAAAGAGAGATTCGAAAATTAGAGGAGAAGCAGAAGCTAGCACAAAATTTAAATTTAATGGAGAAGAAAGTCCTTGATTTAATAAATTATTATACAAAATATTTTGATTAATTCTATTAGATCCAATTCTATTACATCCCAAAAAATAATGATTTAAATTGCCAATTTCCCCCAGAGTCACACAAATTTGAATCCCGCCTGCCTATTCGAAATAAATAAAGAGGTGTAACAGCGAACCCTGACAGAAGACGGCATTTAAAAGAATAATAGGCTCTACTCATGTCCTTAGCCATATTAAAATGAGAAGTGAAAGGAACTTTTTTTTGACTAAATCATACAACCATCGCCCTGATAACTCTACATGCCACCAATTTTGCCAAGCAACACGTAGGTTATTTTTTTAATACATTATTAAAATCCGAAAAAGAAGGCTTATAAGATACTGACACACAACAAGAGAGGGATCCAAAGCACTTTTAGCAAGAGAGTCGGTTATTTCCTTTCCACGAATTTTCGAATGTCCCGGAATCCAACATAATTTAACATGTTTCAAATCAAATAATAATTTCCTAATTCTTGAAATAACAGCGGAAGATTTAAATGAAGGATTTACTGAATTAAGAGAGTCAAGAACAGATTTGGAATCCGTAAAAACTACAGCCGGAAAGATCGACAAGTGCTGAATATATTCAATAGCAAAAAGAATAGCCATAAAATAACCAAAAAATCACTAGTTCTAAAAAATGTCTCAAAACCCAAGTGAGGAATGAAAATACCAGCGCCAGACAAAAGACAATGAGGGATCAACAGAACCATCTGTAAAAAGCCGATAAGACTTTGGGAAATTTAGATCAACAAAACTCGCCCACTCATTAAAGGAAATACACGACCGGGTAACAAATTTTGAAAAGACAATTTCAGGTTTAAAAAACTTTACCCAATAAGCCTCTTGAAAAGTTGAAGGCAAGGAAAGAATACGTCTAAACGTCTCAGTAGTCCTAAAAGCTCTAACAATAGCAATGTTAGGATGCTTATTTAACACAAGACAAATGTGAATAAGGACTCAGAATAAAATCTGACTCGCATGAGGAATTTTTCAGCAAGAAAACTCTGTCTTAATTTAAGTGGAGGTTCACCACATAAGAGATAAACACTACTTTTAGCAGAATTCACAGGAACACCACAAATAAGCCTAAGACAAGCCAAAGGTTTAAATAAAAATAAGCAGAAATGGAGGCGTTTGCAGTGATTCTGGATCCCTACACAATTGGCCCTTCGGCCAGTGTGGTTACCATTTTGCAATTTTTCTCAGGCATTTTCATCTGTAAAGACATCTATAATAAAGGTTCAACTAAAGGTTTTACAGCTATGCCCTTCGTTGGCGGTATAGTGATAGGAATCTTAGTGCTGAAGTTTGCCCTATTATTAAATGATCAGAACATGTTCAATGTCAATGTGGCAGCAATTGTTTTAAATTCACTGTATTTGGGCTTTTATTTAACTTACGCTGTGAACAAATATCAGGAAGTTGTGATACCTGCTTTGAAAGGCACAGTTCTTTCAGCGTTTCTATTGACGTATGTTGCTTTTGAAGATCCAAACGTTTCAGTATAGTTTTATAGTCACTGCTTTGATACTTCTTTTAATGGGCAGTCCTTTGGTTGAAGTTAAAACCATAGCGTCTTCTGGTGATGCATCGAAAATTCTACACCCAATGACATTTATGGGTTTTATTGTGTCAGTTTTACGGCTGTTAAATGGAGTCATTTTGAAAAATCGTTTCATGGTTGTGGAAAATATACTTGGTTCGTTACTGCGTTATGCGCAACTTATTTTGATTGCTGCTTATCCGGGCACTACTGACAAGAAGAAGAAAGAAAAAAGGAAGAAGAAGAAAGAAAAAAGGAAGAAGAAGGAGTAAAACAATGTAGACTGCTGCATTATTGTAGAAATTGCACGAACACCAAATTGAGCTGAGCTTAGATGAGAAAAGGTTGATGGCAAGGTCGAGATGTGGAACGGGGGCGAAAGATGTGGATGGGTGTAGAGAGATTGGGGTGGATACATGGGAGCACATGGTAAGTGAATGTATGGGATTGAGGAAAGGGTCAGGATGGAGGGGTAGTATTGGGAAAGACTAAGGTATGGATGTTCGCTTATGCAGATGATGTGGTGTTGTTGGCAAGGGACAGGGAAAGCATGCACGGATGTTAGATAGGATTGAAAGGTATTTGGATAAAAGAGGATTGAGAGTGAATGTGCAGAAGACTAAGTGGATGTTGTGTAGTAAGTGTAATGCTGGTGGTTGGAGAAGGAGAGAAGGGTTTAGTATGGAAGGGAGAACTGATCGAGAGAGTGGATGTTTTTAAGTACCTGGGGTTCCTGATTAGTGTAAATGGTAAGTGGGGAGCATGTGAAATGGATGCAAGTGTAAAACCTAGATTGTTGTATCGGGTGGAAGTGTGGGGACTGAGTGAATGGGAGGTAATTGAAAGGGACCAAGCACGGTTCATCAAGGATTTGATGAGACTCGAGAGGTCTACCCCAAGGTACATTTTGTTGCAAGAAAGGGGAAGAATGACAATTAAATGGGAGTCGGTGAGTAGAGTAGCACGTTTTGAGGAGAAACTGAAGGGAATGGGGACCGGGAGGTTGGTGAAGGATATATGGGAATGGTGTGCCAGGAAAGGGCTGAGTGGATGGAGAGAAAGCAGAAAAAGGGAGTATGAGAATGTGGGTGTATCTGAGCAGGCAGTGGAAGCAATGATA
>JAODAC010038749.1:0-12428 GCA_027575185.1 Mimaenictus wilsoni
CCAGACGCTCAAGGCGCCAAACGCTTCATGCATCCACTTAAACCTACCCCAAGAGCGTCTTGTGCCTCTATGTTCTCATTATTAACCACTTGACGACTCAGGGCTTACGAAAAACATGAAAAACATGTGGTGCAGACTAAACAGTTGAAAGTTCTTTCACGCCAGACTAAATATTGATAATTTGGCGAAAAATATAAAAAAGGGCTCAAACTTACCTCGTCGTTCTCAACATCCCGAAAACGTAGCTTTTCAGTTCTGGTTATTTTAATGGAGGATCACCAATCATCAACGTAAAGTCATAATCAAATGTTTCAAATATCTGTTGATTGGGTTGGTTTTTAGCTGAGGGCATTTTGATGGAGGACCCAGGAAAATATCAAATCATATATGAATAATAAACTAAAATATACGTAATTCAAATAAGGATGAATGTAATAAAGAAAGATTGCAACAGGATATAAATAAAACTCCTCAAATTTTATGACTTCCAAGAGCAACTTCGCAGAGCAGAGAGGAAAACTTTCTATAAATAGAATGTTTACGACACGGAATGGGAAAGTTTCCATGGTGTTTCGTTTCGTGTCGGAAAAACATAGTCGCACAGGCCGGTGCAACACAATGCAATTTACGCGCATTATCTTAGGTCAGGAGCGCGCCACATTTCTCTCGACATTCCACATACACACACACACACACACACACTTCAACTTGAAAATTACATGCGTACATAAAACTGCACTTGCCACTTGTCTGCCATGATAATCTCTCTTACATTGTAGTTTTGAGACATTTAGAGACGTTTAGAGGCATTAAAAGAAAATTAGGAGATTTGTACCAGCGCCTCCATCATTTTTAAACCTTTAATGATACTCAAAAAAATGTCCTGAGCTAATCTAGAGAGGTCTAAAAAATACAATTGTATTTTCTATTCCGGGGAGTAGATAACAAATTTAGGTTTTACTAAATTTGGTATGATTTAAAAATGGTTTTTGTGAATAAGTAATATTTTTATTATTATTTGTATTCGGTCCGGACACCTGACCATCGACCTTCACTGGTCCTTCAGCGTGGATACATATGTTTTATTTGTTTGTACATATTTACAAGTTATTGAGATTTCTTGTTTTTTTTTTTTGAATTTATTGATGTTGTTGTTATTATTGTGATGTTGTGGCTTCTTGTTGTGTGTGAGTGGAGTCTTGTTGTATGTGCGTGTTGTATTTTTGCGAGTTCTGCCTTTTGTTGTCGGTGTGGATTAATATTGTGATTTTAAGAGTGTGTGAATTTGTGATGTGAATTAATAAAGTGATTTTAGTGTGAATTTATTTAATAATAAATTCACACTAGTGGGGTGCCGACCCCGGGGACTCGAACCCCGTCCGACTGCGTGGTAGACCGAAACCTTACCAACTGAGCTGCCCAAGTGGGCGAATAAGTAATATTTAACTAAATAAGCGGGTTTTAGTGACTGCGAAGATAATAAATTCATAAATGAAGAAAATAAATATGTTAGTACAGTTGATTCACACTCAGATAAACCGTTATCTGATGGTACTGCTGTTTTCTATGTTAACGATCCTCCATTAAAATGTCCTGAACAAAATAAATACGGTTAGAGGATAGAGTAACTCAGGACATCCATCAAAACGTCCTGAGCTAAAAAGCAGCAGTTAGAAGATATTTAAAATATGCTAATTTGGCATATTGATTCAAGTTGATGATCCTCCATCAAAATGTCCTGAGCTAATCTAGATATTTTTAACTTTCCTCACATTAGAACATATTAAGCAGCAATTAGTGAAATTCGAAAATGATGTTTACATGATCCGTATTTTCGAAACTAATTAATTCAACAGCTGGTATATATGTGGAATAAATGTAGATGAAATTATTGTGCGTTAGTTATATCGCACTGTAACTGTTACAAACGTGTTACAATTTCACATTTTCGACTGTAACATGCTGGGGCGTCATTATGCGATAGAAGCGCGAATCTCTCTCGAAAATCTCTAATGCCTTTCAAACGTTTGTGTGTTTGTGTGTGCATCTGTGTAGTGTATGCGTGGAATGAATACAGACGTGATTCAGATGTGTGACTGTGACCCAGTTTGCAATCAGGTCGCGTCGCGCTCGCGCCGGCTAAACCACCGAGAGAAAGAGTTATTACGCGCATCGGCGCGCGCGCGCGCACACGCAGCCATTGCGCTGTAGCTGAATTCGTCCCAGAAAACGTGAACTATTCGCTAATTTTAAGCACCGTAATTGCCGACGTTGCCATCCATCGATTCACCAAATGTTACACTCGAATCAGTCAGTCTTTCTTTCATCTTCCCATTGGGCTATAGACACGGTTTTAGGTACTTACTTGGAGTGGTTTAATGGAGG
This sequence comes from Mimaenictus wilsoni, assembly GCA_027575185.1. Taxonomy (NCBI): domain Eukaryota; kingdom Metazoa; phylum Arthropoda; class Insecta; order Coleoptera; family Staphylinidae; genus Mimaenictus; species Mimaenictus wilsoni. The sequence continues at coordinate 2,386 of JAODAC010038749.1, forward strand.
TTTTTTTTAAATGTTGATGATCCTGCATCAAAATGTCCTGAGCCTAATTATAGAGTCGTCTTAGAGTTGTCTAGAGTTTTTCTCCGACGAGTAGTTTGCAAATTTATATTTTCTTGTTTTGTTTTGTTTTGGGGAGGATTAAAACCGCAATTCGGTTAAGAAATTAAGTAACATTCAAGACGACAATATATAATAATATCACATATTTTAATGTCTATCGACCTCTGTGGGTCTTTCCGACATGGATATGTTTTATTTTTATTTGTATGTTTTTTTGGATTGTTGTCATTTACAAGTTTGTTTTGTGTTTATACAATTGTTTGTTAGTTGATGTGAGTTGTTGACGCAGTGAATTGCAGGTGTCAGTAGAGTGATGTATGAAGTTGAATGTTTGAAGTTAGATGTTGTGTATGCTTGCATATGTGTGTGCGTGGGTGAGTGTGTGAAGTTGTTGTGTGAAAAATAAGCACACTGTGTGATGCCCACCTCGAGAACTCGAACCTCGTCCGCTGGCGTGATACGCCAAGGTGCCACCCATTAAGCTACCCCGACGGGCAAGACGACAATATATTACTAATATATTACTATTAATTCACACTCAAATGAAGAATTATCTACTGAAAATGTTGTTTTAAACATTGATGATCTTTCATCAAAATGTCCTGTGCTATTTTAGAAACTCGCCTAGAGTTATATCCCGGGGAGTAGTTTGACACTTTAGATTTCATTAGATTTCGTTCGGTTTAATTACAGTTTCTAGTTAAATAGTTAATTTTCGCCCACCTGGGCAGCTTAGGTGGTAGTGCATCGGTCTACCACGCAGTCGGACGGGGTTCAAGTCCCCGGGGTGGGCACCCATCATTATATTCACAATTAATTCACACATAAAAATCACATTAAAAATTCACACCAAAGAAAATTTTCACATCTATAAAAATCTACTCATCGGGATACATCTCCAATCGCAAAATTAGCGCAACCCAAGCAGTCAACACAGAACAAGGAACTTCTATCAAAAACAACTCAACAGTCACAAAAATCAAGTCTCAAAAATTAACTTGATAAGCAATACAACAACATCAATAATAAAACAAACGTCGCATTACAAATCACAATGTCATAACATGTATTACAAAAAATAGTAATAAAAAACTGCCAACAAACCAGGCTGAAGGAGCAGTGTGCTTGTTGGCCAGGTCTACGGACCAAATATAATATTATTATTATTAGTTAATTTTCATTTGATCTAAAACCTATAAATCAATAAAAAGAGAATAAATGTATGAATAAACAACTTGAATATATTACTATCATTCATTCATATTTAAATGAAGAAATATCTAATGAAAATGTTGTTCCAGACATTGATGATCCTTGATCAAAATGTTCTGTGCTATTTTAGAATCGTCCAGAGTTACAACTTGGGGAGTAGATAGAAAATTTAGATTTCATTAGATTAAAAGAAATAAATTAATTAGAAATAAATAAATATTATAAATAAATATAAATAAATAAACATAAATAAATAAATAAATAAATATCAATTCACTTTGAAATGAAGAATGATCTGGTGACAATATTGTTTTCGAAGTTGATAATTCTGCATCAAAGTGCCGTGAACTAATCTAGGAAATAACCGCTGAAAATGCTTTTTGAAGCGTTCATGATCCTCCATCAAAATGTCCTAAGCTAATCTAACATAATCTAGCTCAAATAAACCTTACTTTTAAAAGTAACTAAAAAAAACGTGAAAAGACTTATGAACAAAACTTTTATGTTGTGTTCTTTTCCTTTTCACCTTAATTAATTAACAACATACAATGTAACTAAATGTAATAAAGTGCTTTAACGCTCGTAATAATTAACAGCTTTTTTCGGGTATGTGCGTTACGTTTTTTTATTTCTTTCGGCCTCTCTTCACCGAATGCCGTTAGTTCAATGGCAAGGCCGATGGCGCACCGGCACTTTTAATGGGCTTTCTTTTTTTGCGCTTGCCCGAAAAAAAAAACGTACTCGCGCACCGCACTGAGTGATTTAACATTTAGCGCATACATTACACTCATTACGCATGTTCCACATTCACGTGAACGTATTATGCTCGTGTGAACGTGTGTATGTGTGTGTGTGTGTGTGTGTGTATGAGTAAGCGCCCACGTCGTTGTTTTTTTTTGTCGAACCGGTATTATTTGACGAAAGTTTGCGTTATGTCAGCCGCGCCGTGTACATTCATAGGTAAGAGGCCTCAATGCCAATTCATTGTTAATTCATTATTACCTTCTTTTATTGCTTACCGGTATGATTCATAATTTCTTTTTTATTAATCAGTTTTGATAATTCGTTTAGTAACCTAAGCGTAGACGACCGGTTTACTGTTGGATACTAAATATTATTAAATTAATGCCTTTTTTTATTTGCCACTTGAATAAAAGTTCATAAAATTTGTTCGGACATTTTGATGGAGGATCTTCAAATTTTAATACAACATTTTCAGCAGGTATTTATTCAACTAAATAATAATAGTGAATTAATAATAGGGTATATCACTCTAGACGATTGTAGATTAGCTCAGGACATTTTGTTGGAGGATCATTAAAATTCAAAAGTGACTTCTTTGACACTTAACATATGTAAATATTTAAAAATTACTGGGAGTCATTTCCCAGTAATGAATACTAGGCTGTAGTCCAGTCTTGTAGCAATATTCAGAAAATGGCATAATTGCATAAATAATGCAAGTTTTTCTACAATTTTATTTTTACAAATAGGTACAAGACATTTTGTTAGATTAAAATAATTCATTCGTGTGTACTCATATAGCTTACTATCAGTTCTTAGACGGTCGTAGGTTTGACGTCACCAGATTAGGACATTTAAATGGAGAATCATTAAAATTCAAAAGTGACTTTTCTAACACTTAACATGTTTAAATATTTAAAAATTACTGGGAAATGACTACGAATACTAGTCTGTAGTCCAGTCTTGTAACAATATTCAGAAAATGGCATAATTGCATAAATGATGTAAGTTTTTCTACAATTTTATTTTTACAAATAGGTACAAGACATTTTGTTAGATTAAAATAATTCATTCGTGTGTACTCATATAGCTTACTATCAGTTCCTAGACAGTCGTAGGTTTGACGTCACCAAATTAGGACATTTAGATGGAGAATCATTAAAATTCAAAAGTAAATTTTCTGGCACTTAACATGTTTAAATATTTAAAAATTACTGGGAAATGATTATGAATATTAGTCTGTAGTCCAATCTTGTAACAATATTCAGAAAATGGCATAATTGCATAAATGATGTAAGTTTTTCTACAATTTTATTTTTACAAGTAGGTACAAGACATTTTGTTAGATTAAAATAATTCATTCGTGTGTACTCATATAGCTTACTATCAGTTCCTAGACGGTCGTAGGTTTGACGTCACCAGATTAGGACATTTAAATGGAGAATCATTAAAATTCAAAAGGGACTTTTCTGACACTTAACATGTTTAAATATTTAAAAATTACTGGGAAATGACTACGAATACTAGGCTGTAGTCCAGTCTTGTAACAATATTCAGAAAATAGCACAGTTGCATAAATGATGCACGTGTTTCTACAATTTTATCTTTACAAATAGGTACAAGACATTTTGTTAGATTAAAATAATTCATTCATATGTACTCATATAGCTTACTATCAGTTCCTAGACGGTCGTAGGTTTGACGTCACCAGATTAGGACATTTGGATGGAGAATCATTAAAATTCAAAAGTGACTTCTCTGACACTTAACATGTTTAAATATTTAAAAATTACTGGAAAATGACTATGAATACTAGGCTGTAGTCCAGTCTTGTAACAATATTCAGAAAATAGCACAGTTGCATAAATGATGCACGTGTTTCTACAATTTTATCTTTACAAATAGGTACAAGACATTTTGTTAGATTAAAATAATTCATTCATATGTACTCATATAGCTTACTATCAGTTCCTAGACGGTCGTAGGTTTGACGTCACCAGATTAGGACATTTGGATGGAGAATCATTAAAATTCAAAAGTGACTTTTCTGACATTTAACATGTTTAAATATTTAAAACTTACTGGGAAATGACTATGAATATTAGTCTGTAGTCCAGTCTTGTAATAATATTCAGAAAATAGCATAATTGCATAAATGAATGCAAATAGTAATTTTATCAGATTAAAATTATTCATCCGTGTGTACTTATATAGCTTACTATCAGTTCTTAGCCAGCCACAGGTTATACGGCACTACGTGAGGACATTTTGATGGAGGATCATCCAAATTCAAAAGTGATTTGTCTGCTTATTTTTGTAAAAATATGACACAAATAGATATAAGAAACTTTGACAGCTTGAAATTATTGATGTCTATAATAACATAATTTCTTTTTTTTCGTTCATGTCGTTCATGTTCTCCTATCTGTCAAACAGTGATTAGATAGACAGTCGTGTCTCGCGGCGTTGCCCGTGAAATGAACACGCTCCTCGCTCCGGATGGCGGCTGTGACTGTGTGTGTGTTTTTTTTTCGCTCGAGAACACGCTGCGGAAATTTCTCTTTTGCCGCGACTGCGGCAACATCAGCGTAACAAGGTTACGACGCCACGGCCGTAATGAATGCAATGTTATTAAACTTTCCCCTCAGTTTTCCTCGTCGTCGAAAATTGCATCGCACTTACTTGCCCGTATGTGAAATCGGCGGATTGAGATTCGTCTAATTGGGATCCGAGCTTATAATTAATCATTTTAATCGTATTTACAATTTTTATCATATTAATATTTGTAATATTTCTAAAATTAATTCAAAGATGTTCTTTTTGCTTTTTTTATATTGTCTCTAACAATTTACCGTAAAAAGCTTTGTAAGACGACTCTAAATTGGCCCAGAACATTTTGATGTAGGATCATCAATGTTTTCGGCAGATATTTCTTCAGAGTCTATATTGCATTTCAACATTTACTTTAAAATATTTAATCGAGGCAAGTTATAAGAAAACAAATGAATTGAGCGTTGATGATCCTCCATCAAAATGTCCTGAGCCGACTGAACATCATTGAATAAGATCTCTCCCTCTCACCACATTTTTCAAAATTATCAAAATTATTCGCTTAAATATCATGAAAAAAAACATTCCTCGTTAGGACTACGATTTGTGGGATATCAAGAAGAAAATTTTTATAAGAGCTTTTCCAGTTTTTCTTGCTTTTCTACGATTAGGTCAGGACATTTTAATGGAGGATCGTCTACGTTTTCAGCAGATATTTCTTCCAAATCTATATTGCATTTCAATATTTACTTTTAAACTTTTAATCGAGGCAAGTTGTAAGGAAATATATAAATTGAACATTGACGATCCTCCATCAAAATGTCCTGAGCCGACTGAACAAGATTGAATCAGATCTCGCTCATTACATTTTTCAATATTATTAAAATTATTCGCTAAAATATCATGAAATATAAACATTTCTGATTCTGGCTACGAATTGAGGGCTATCAGGAAGGAATTCATTATAAGAGCTTCTTCAGTTTTTCTTGCTTTTCTACATTAGTTCAGGACATTTTGATGGAGAATCTTCAATGTATTCAGCAAAAATTTCTTCCAGATCTATATTGAATTTTAATATTTACTTTCACGTTTAATCAAAGCACGTTGTAGGTAAATAAACGAATTGCATGTTGTTGATCCTCCATCAAAATGTCCTGAGCCGGCTGAACAAGATTGAATGATATCTCTCTCATAAAATTATCAAAATTATTCGCTAAAATCTTATGAAATTTCCTAACATTCCCAACATTCCTCGTTACGAGAATGTTTTGAGGGATATCAGGAAGGAAATCATTTTAAGAGCTTTTCGCAGTTTTCCTTGCTTTTCTACGATTAGTTATATTTCTTCGAACTCTATATTGCATTTTAATATTCACTTTTAAATATTCAATCGAGGCAAGTTATAAGAAAACAAATGAATTAATTGAGCGTTGATGATCCTCCATCAAAATGTCCTGAGTCGACTGTACAAGATTGAATGAAATCTCTCACTGCATTATTTAATAGTATCAAATTTATTCGCTAAAATTTCATGAAAAAATAAAACGTTCCTCGTTTTGACTGCCATTTGAGGGATATCAGGGAGGAAATCATTATAAGAGCTTTTTCCTGTTTTTCTTGCTTTTCTTCATTAGCTCAGGACATTTTGATGGAGAATCATTAATGTTTTCAACAGATATCTCTACCAACTTCATATAACATTTCAATATTTACTTTTAAACTTTTAGTCGAGGCAAGTTATAGGGAAATACAATAAAAACACACAGAACAAGATTGAATGTAATATCTCTCATTACATATTTCAATATTCCAATTTCCAGTTCTTGTTGCTTAAAAGAATTTTTAGATTCGATGACTCCAGATAAGCTTAAGACATGATGGAGTATCATCAAGTTTGAAACTAATATCTGTCATTACATATTTCAAAATAATATTATATTTACAGGTTAAAAAAGCCGGTAAAAACAAACTTTCTTAAATAACTATTAGGCTAATGACTTTTATAAGACGTAAATTAGCATTCTTTGAGTGTGAAACGCAACAAGTACAAACACTAATTGCCGATATGCAAAGATGATCCTTGTTCGCAACGCCTGTCATCTCCTCTTTGCAAGAGAGCGAGGCACGAGACCCGCGAATGTGGACATAAATTACGCGATTATTGCATAGAAAAGCGTCACGCGTGCGGCGGCGTGCGGAGGAGCGCCCGTGATTGTTTAATTTCTCCGCGATCGAGGTCAAAGAAAGAGAGCCACCTCCAACGGGCGGACCACGGCCGGGCTCGGAGAAATTGTGGGAGTGAGAGACAGACGTGCAGGCGCACATGCCATGCCATGCCGCGAAACGATGTCAGCGATTGCGGTCATACTTTCTCGCAAATCTTTCCGGCCCACTCTCGGGCCACTCCGGGGCACCGCGAGATCGTTTCCAATTTTTCTTATTACTTCCAACGCTATATTGCATTACAATAGTTACTTTACTTCACCGCGTTTAAACGTCATAGAGTAGGGCTGGTCATAGAGTATACACTGAATTATTGAACATTGATGATCCTTCATCAAAATGTCCTGAACTAATCTTGAGTATATAGACAACGTTTCTTGATTCTTCGCACAGAGTTTCATATTATACGTTACAAGTTGCATTGAAATTACCTTCGAATTTGTTGATCCCCCATCAAAATGTCCTAACCTAATCTAAAGTATACAGAAAAGGTTGGTTTATTCTTCGGAGTATCAAAAGAAACGAAAATAAATGTAATAAGTCCTTTGTTCGTGCTTGATTAAACTAATAACTCTGGGGCAACCGCGATTATTTCAATTTTTTCTTATTACTTCTAATGCTGTAATGTATTACAATAGTTACTTTTCAACATTGAACGTTGATGAACCTTCATGAAAATGTCCTGGACTAATCTAGAGTATACAGACAACGTCTCTTCATTCTTCGCAGAGAGTTTCATATTATACATCACAAGTTGCATCGGAAATCATCTTCGAATTTGCTTAAAATGTCCTAACCTAATCTAGAGTATACATAAAAGGTGGCTTTATTCTTCGGAGAATCAAAAGAAACGAAAATATATGTAAGAAGTCTTTTTCGTGCTTGATTAAACTAATAACTCTGGAACAATCGCGATCGTTTCCAATTTTGCTTATTACTTCCAACGCTGCATTGCATTGATAGTTACTTTTCAACGTTTAAACCTGGCAAGTTATAGGGTACTCATTGAATTATTGAACGTTGATGATCCTCTATTAGATGTCCTGAAGTAATCTTGAGTATATTGACAACGTTTCTTGTTTCTTCTCAGAGAGTTTTAAGTTATACGTGGCAAGTTTCAACGAAAATCATCTTCAAATTTGCTTATCTCCCATTAAAATGTCCTAACCTAATGTAGAGTATACATAAAAAGTGTCTTTATTCTTCGGAGAATCAAAAGAAACGAAAATATATGTAATAAGACTTTTTCGTCTTGATTAAACTAATAACTCTGGGAAAACTGCGATCGTTTCCAATTTTCCTTATTACTCCCAACGCTGATAGATACTTTTCAAAGTTTAAACCTGGCAAGTTATAGGGTACTCATTGAATTATTGAACGTTGATGATCCTCTATCAGATGTCCTGAAGTAATCTTGAGTATATTGACAACGTTTCTTGATTCTTCTCAGAGAGTTTTAAGTTATACGTGGCAAGTTTCAACGAAAATCATCTTCGAATTTGATGATCCCCCATCAAAATGTCCTAACCTAATGTAGAGTATGCAGAAAAAGTGTCTTTATTCTTCGGAGAATCAAAAGAAACGAAAATATATGTAAGAAGTCTTTTTCGTGCTTGATTAAACTAATAACTCTGGGGCAACCGTGATTATATCAAATTTTTCTTATTACTTTCAACGCTGTATTGCATTGATAGTTACTTTTCAACGTTTAAACCTGTCAAGTTATAGGGTATTCATTGAATTATTGAACGTTGATGATCCTCTATCAAATGTCCTGAAGTAATCTTGAGTATATTGACAACGTTTCTTGATTCTGCTCAGAGAGTTTCAAGTTATACATGGCAAGTTTCAACGGAAATCATCTTAGAATATGATGATCCCCCATCAAAATGTCCTAACCTAATGTAGAGTATACATAAAAAGTGGCTTTATTCTTCGGAGAATCAAAAGAAACGAAAATATATGTAATAAGACTTTTTCGTCTTGATTAAACTAATAACTCTGGGAAAACTGCGATCGTTTCCAATTTTCCTTATTACTCCCAACGCTGATAGATACTTTTCAAAGTTTAAACCTGGCAAGTTATAGGGTACTCATTGAATTATTGAACGTTGATGATCCTCTATCAGATGTCCTGAAGTAATCTTGAGTATATTGACAACGTTTCTTGATTCTGCTCAGAGAGTTTTAAGTTATACGTGGCAAGTTTCAACGAAAATCGTCTTCGAATTTGATGATCCCCCATCAAAATGTCCTAACCTAATCTAGAGTATACAGAAAAAGTGTCTTTATTCTTCGGAGAATCCAAAAGAAACGAAAATATATGTAAGAAGTCTTTTTTTCGTGCTTGATTAAACTAATAACTAACAATTCTCAAAAAAAAACGCAGCAAGTTAGTAGTATTTGCATGCCATTTTAACGTGCGTCGGCTAAAGGATGTTAAACGTCCGTCAATAATCCGCAATTAGATGTAGAAAGTTGGAAACTCTCTTTCTCCGGCGTTACATTCGCGCACTTGATTTTTTTCGCCTTCCACCGCTGCAATCGCTGCACTCGAATGCACATTGCACACGTTGCCTGACCGTGGAGCGGTGGCAACGGAGGCGGCGCATCGTAACTTCACATCGATTGTCGCAATCGATCAGCACGCAGTTTTCGCGAATGGGACGCTTAAACCTTTCTCTTTTCGTTCTTTCCATGCTTAAACGCATAATACCTAAACGCATAAAAAGACACTTAAGGCGACTAATTGTAAGCGATGAGTTTAAATTTTTCGATTGAAACTAGGACGTGCTCTAGAAAAGAATATAACCTAAATTGTCAAACCAAGAAGTAGTTTTTCGTGCTTACAAAATTGTTGGTTGGTGTTTGTATCTAGTTTTTGGGGCTTACGAGTAGAAATGGCGGATTTTGTAATCAACCAAGTGTACCAAGTCGTATGTGAAAGCTGTGCGGCGTAATGAGAGGAGAAATGGCCGAATTTAGGTCATTACATTACAACAAAGCGACAACTCAACACGCGACTATTGTATAATATTTATTTATTCAGTGAGTATTCAGCGTTGATGTATTATGAAAGTTTTTCGGGCGAAAATGTCAGGGTTAATGCGCTGTTTATAACAGTTCTTGATTTTTTCGCGGTCATACTTTCTTTTCGTTATTATTATTATTATTTTTTTGGCACATTACTTCCCCCTCCCCCCTTCCATTACATACATTCATTATAATAAGTAACAAGTAAAACTGAACATACT
>JAODAC010038760.1:0-12428 GCA_027575185.1 Mimaenictus wilsoni
CCTGATTTCGCGGTAAAAACGCGAATGAAGGTTGGGCGATTCGCTTGCAACGGTCCCCGGAAAAAAACCCATATGCATAAAAAGTGCAGAGCAAGTACCATCAGTAGCGAGACCGTATTGGGCCGGGTGAAAGTTACTATTCCCTTACACCACTATGTGGTAGAAAAAGGTTGTTGAATAATAATAATAATCAATAGTAATTAGTCTCTAATATAATTAATTATATCGAAAATGAATTAAAACTAGAATGGATCAGCTGTTTTCAGTGTGAGATTCGTGTTCAAGCCCGCCGCGATATTGTGCAATGTGCGCGGCCAGATTTATCTTTAAAAATTAATCTTATTTATATTTCGGCATAATATTCTTACCTTCAGTATTTCATTTCACATTGAAATACTATTAAGTAGAATAAAGACATTGTGCTGACAAACATTTGTTTGAGCATTTCGCAAGATTAAATTTCTTTAGAATTTTCATTTCATTCAAAACAAAATACAAAATAAGGTGCTAATTTTATGACGAAGTGCCAGGATTATTTAGTGATTTATGATTATTAATATATGCTGTTGAAAGTTTTAATATTTATAATTTTTAATATTTTTCCAAATATGTCTATACGGAAAACAAATAGCTTATCTGGTGCGCAAAATCGGTATCAAAAAAACGAAAAATCGAAGAAAAGAAACAATTGAAGTCATCAATTCAGCACTACATATGCTGAAGAGTCCCTATACCATCGATATTTGGTGTAAAACCAGCAAATGAGAGTTATGAATCGTCAGATGATCCAATTTTTGAGAACAAGGCCAAAATTTAAATACAAAATAGTACTTTCCAAATTTACACAAAAGGGATATTGTACAATTAATTTATATTCAATTTTTTAATTGAAAATTATCCTTTAACAAATAACTAATATATAATTTCCATGTAAAACATCTGGTGGGAAATTATCCTCGTTTGCCAAACGTGCGGCGCCAATTGCTTTTATATTCACAATTACTAAATTCTGTAGTATGTAGTCCATACCAGATATTTGAAGAATAAATAAGTTAGGACAATAATACAGTTTTAGTACTTAAAAAATGTCCGACTTATTACTTACTCCTAAAAAATACTATATTCTGAAAAAAAAACAGCAATGGCAATCTGTTATAGAACGAATTATTCTGGTGTATAATTATCTGCCTCGACAATGTCTCGCTCTTTTTCCAGGATTTTCCAATCGTTTATTTGACACTGAAAGAAGAAAGAAATTCTTGCAATTAATACAAACACTTTTATTTTAACTAAAGTTAAAACAAGGGAACGTTCAGGGTTAGAAAAATATTAGTACATATTCTAACTTTGCTATAGGTTATAGTGATGTTTGTAAAGGCTTTCGAAAGTTTCACCCGGCCCACATTGCCCAGCCCCATAAAATTTGCCGTATAAATATTTCAAATTGATCAAGAACGTTGAAAATTTCTTAGTTTATTTCTTGGGCCAAGTCTGATTTATATAGCAAGTTTTGTAACATCTTTTCATCGGGTAGGTTGTCTTTGGTAGTTTTTTTACGCTTCTTTGGCATCTGTTGATGATGGACTTCGCGTGTTTACTAGACTTGAGAAGGACATTAACGAGGAAACGGAGAGTTTATTAAACGAGTCTGTGAGTAATGAAGACATAGATTAAAGATTGGCCCATTTATAATGAATCTGATATATTGATATAATCGTATAGCAAAGGAGAAACGAATATAGAAAAAGAAACACATTTGTACTTCCCCACTCATATATGTTATTGAAGAATTTGAGCATCATTTGGCATAATCCATTAATAAAAAATCGTGGCCAGACAATCCAAAACCAATTTTTAAAGTTACAGAACATTTCGTTAAATGTCAGAGGGTGAAGTGATTTTTGCTACCCATGAATAAACTAGAAGAGTCATTTAATGGTGTCGTATAATGAATTAATGAAAAAAAAGGTTCCACTCACCCCACAGTATATGATAAAAAGATAGCAATAAAAACAGCAAAAAACAGCTTTGAAGAAGAGTATCTGCCGGAAATGTCATGAATATGAAGGTATTTTATTGTTTTGGCAAAAATGGGAGTACGCGAAAAAGGAACACTAGTTAAAAAAAATCATAGACAACAGTCTGTAGATATGTATTTTATTATTTGTCAGACAAAAAAAGTAGATTTTCGTAAGTTTCAATGCTCAGGCCACCAAACGTTGCCAGTGGAAAAAGTTAACAGCCACCAAAAAGGAACCTTCCTGGTAAACAAATGTTGCTATATCAATAAGACACAATTAACTCAGAAAATTTTAACGTTCTACCTCAATTAGAAATATTTATGTGGTAAAGCTCCTGGCTTTCTGGTGTTTTTATAGGTATCGTTGGAAGCAAGCCGCCCAAGCACGCGGACGCTTCTAAAAAATATCGATATTCTAAGATAGTGCATTTCGCATATTATTGCGAAATAGGTTTTGATATTTTTCGTATGTATGCATCGAAAGGCGGCTTTGGCCAAAGGCTGTTGCGGGTGGAAACAAGAGGTTTGAAGTACGCGTGGGCGCCAAAGTAGTTTGAGGTAGGCTTATAGAAGCTACTTATGAACTGCATTAAGTCACGTACTTTTGCTTTAATGGCCTTTTGCTTCATCATGGCCTGCTATTATAAAGATTTATGATTTAAGAAGACATGGGCAGAAAGAGTGCGTAAAAATCGTTACGAGCGGCATTCGACAAAAGCAACGTCGCCATTTTATTAAGATTTATGCTTTAACTTCTGAACAAACTTTTCTAAAACATATGAAAAAGTAGCGAACGACACTCATATATAAACTATAACTTTTATTGGTGCACTTGCCCCCAGCGGTACTCGCTACATTCGTGCCTCGAACAGTGCGTGTCCAAAATCGCCGTTTCCACCCTTGCATCGTTATTTACTATTTCCGAAGTTACCAAAGTAGATATAATAACTCTGTTCAATCGCAGTTTAACTTAAAACAAATCTAGTTTGAAGTTTGGGGTTAAAAGAGTCTTTGCTTAAAATATTTTATTTCGTTTATATATTTCAAAATATCTTTACAAGTTTAAAACTTAAGTAGCACAATTTTAATCTCTAATGGGTTTTCAGCGGGGCCACTCTGTTTGGCCAAACATCGTGAATCAACAGATCGACGCCTCGACGACACATTTCTAACATTTAAGAAATACAACCGCAGCCTGGTGTACATGTGCGAAGAGGGTCAGGCAGCGACCCTTGAAATCACGCCAAACACATCGTGGCCGGATATCGTCTACTACAACTCCTTCACGCAGGCAAACATGGGCTGGCGAATTCGCATAGTCGACACATACACGCGTTCAACAGCCACCATCTTGCACCTATCGCAGTCTATGATACTCGCCTGCATTATGTGTATCATCACACACCAACTTATAAGATAACACAATAAATTGTAAACAGATTAAGTACTAGGTACGTGTCAGTGTTTGTCAAAGAGAGCAATTCAACCAGCAATCAAAGAAGTGTGAGTGGCGAGCGTGTAGGGTGTATTCCTGTAAGTAACTACCACCTTGAAAATAATACGATCGAAAACATAAAATCACAATTAAAGCAGCCTTTTTGTTGGTACCACCACACTGTTTTGCAAACTGATATGGTGTGTTGAAATTCGTCTCTCCCACGTTCCTTACGCCTCATGCAGTTGAATGAAACCCTCGAGTGTCTTGGGCACTTGTCCCTTGTAGGGGATTCTATTCTTGTAGATCACTGTGGCGCAGTGACACTTCAGCGTGAGGTAGTTCATCAGTCGTATGTCCATAGTAAATGGGGGGTGGTTGACCTTTTGTGTAGGATACTCTCCGGCCATGTTTGGTTGATCCAAGTGAGCGCCGTAATTTAATAGTAGCTTCACCAACTGAAACCGGAAACCAAAGTGGATAATTCCATCATTGTACATATTTAAACTAACACCAGAAACGATGATTCAATCAAAAATATTCTTTAAATATCATCTTTAAAAAATAGAAACTTTAAAATATAGATCACTTTCTATGTTAATTTTGTTATTTATCTCTTAGAAAGAGGTATAAGATATAGAGGGCAAGTGAGGGAGCACATCTTTTGTGAACTGCGACCAAATTGATCTTTTGTTCTGCCTCAACTACCAATCATTAAAGGAACGCTAGGTTCCTTATGAACCTATCAACGGTAATCCGCCTACTTCCTCGGCTAGTTGGGAATCCTTGCCAAGGAAACTGTATCTCAAACCTTTCGTTGACTTGCATGAGCAGATTATGTGCTCAGACGTCTGCATAGCCTGCCTTTCACTGGACCCCGTTCCTATCTCTATCAGATGGTGCCTTAGGACACAATGTCCTGTTAAGAACTTGGCGATGTTTGGTGACACTCGCACCGAGATGTTACAGAGCGTCAACAAGAAAAGTCTTGAATAAATTATTAAATGTACCCGTTATTTAATAATTTATTTACAAAGCGAACCAGAAATCTTGCAACAGTCTTTAATGACATTGTATTTATGGATCTTTAGTTTTTATTAGTCTTCTATCCTAATAGAACCGCATTGCCAAGACAGAACGTACTCGAACGAATGTGAGCAAATATCTGATAAAATAATTTTACCATTGCAGACGAATGAAATTTGATGAGTTTCAATTCGATTTTGACTACATAGAAGGCTATTGATTATAGTGGATGTATACAGGTAAGTGCTAAATCAAGGTTGCTGTAACTTCTTGTGGTTATCAAGAAAGGTGTACGATGTGGAAATCAACGTATATTTACAATAACTTCAGGTGGCGTAGAAATTCCCGCTTATACAAAATGAGGTGCCATACTACAGTGAAGCGAGCAGTTGATTCAACTGATTTCAAAACTTGTGCCACTTGCCGCGTTAACGAATCGAATGCTATTGCTTTTTTGCAGATCAAAAGTACGAACGTGATATTACTGCTTACTCGCAGGACGAAAGATCATAAACGAATGTTTGTTATGTGCACTCATGAGCCAGAACTGGTCTCTACCAACTAAGGCGATCGTCATCATCGTCAAAATCGCACAACATTTCAAATGTCTGCATATTGCCACCAAAATGTCTCTTATCTTCAATAAACCTGACTGAATTGGTCGCATTTCGCGAGAAGGTTGCTTATCCCTCACTAGGGATGGTATCAATAAGTATCTATACCACGTGTGGATACTTTTATCGATACTTTAATTTTTGATACTTATCGATAGTATCGAATTAGTCAATTTCGATACTTTTTGACATGCTTCTACACTGAGGCCATCTATTAATCACAATGATGGTAATTGTATTCTGAGCGACAGTTTCGTCCCCACTACTGCATCGGTTAATTTGAAAATATGGAAATTTAGTAATTTTAAAATTATTAATTTTATTACTTAGAAATTATCGCGAAATTTTTCATTCTCAAAATCTAACTTTCATGAAGTAACATCGGAAACATTGGGACGATAATATACTGGAAGATAACTGTAACGAGTACAAAATAAGTTGAAAATAAATTAACAGATGGCGCCAATATGTATTTTCGATACCAATAAGCAACGTTACTTTTCTTCGATACTTGGGTATCGAAGTTTCAAAAGTATCGATACCAAAAAGTATCTTTCTATACGTACAAAATTAACTTAAGCCAAATTTCATCAGAAACATAACCTAATTGTAAATTCTTTAGATTTACTTGAAGAGTGGTAATTGTCTTCTCTTTAAGTGTGAAATAAGTTAAAAATCGAACTTACCCATTTGTTGTAATTGTATGGAACGGTAGCGATGTGCAACGGCGTTGACTTTGATTCATTACGCGCATTTACATTCGCACCACAACGCAACAGGAATTCAATAACATTCTTATTGGGAAATATTGACTGGAACATCATGACACATAACGCATGACATAACCTATTATTAACGAACTAAAATTACACTGGTATACTTACAATAGGCTCGCCATCTGAGAAATACCCCGACTTGATTGTATTCAATTTCGACACGCACAAATGCAACAAACTATCGCCCGTATACCCGCTCTTCGGATTCACACGCACTAAATCGGTGACGAGTTGCTTCACCTTCGCGTGTTGCTCATCAGTCGTTGCCGTTCGCAGCATCAGGTAGATGAGATGCGTAATACTATTCAGAATACGATCGTAACTTTCAACTTGACGTTTATGCTGTGGTCGTATCTGAAGCAAATCTCTCGCAGATGCAATATCACGCGTCAGAATCTTAAACGTCCTCACGCTATCGGCAAAGCGTTGTGTGCAAGAGAATTCTTCGTCAATTGTGGGGTCATTATAGTCTAACATCAGCCGAACAAGAGCCTGGGCAGTAAAACATGTATCCGTATAAAGGATCGTATCCTTTTCCATGCGAATCTCGAGAGCCCGCTGCCATAAATCGATGCAACGCTGGTAACGCATCACGTCCGCATATGACGCACCTCGGAACATTAACCTATAAATATGTAGGATGTGGGTTAAGATTATAACCTGAAAATGCATTTGAAATTGGGTTACCTGAATACTGCATCTTTATGTGAGGGTCCCAAAATACGTTCGGTGATTAAAATACTCTGTATGCGAATAAAATCGACGTCTGTCCAGTTATCAAGCTCAGCCATGGTGGAAAATTCGACTTGATAACGGAACGCGGCGCGTCGCTCAATCACTGGTTGCTTGGGAAATAAACCTGTAAAGATTATTACAGTTATAATTTACAAATTATAGACTGCAAATGTTGATCATAAGGTGTTAAATACATATCTATCCTCGTAACTACGTTTTGGAAATTAAGTGCATTAACTTCACCGTTACGAAAACATATCCGGTAAGGAATGTATTTGGCATTCTATATTTAACTAAACTGAACATTGATATTAAATTGATATTAAAGAATTAAATTTGATATTAAAGAGGGCATATGCGACTGAAACAATGACAACGGCCCAAGAAGAGGAAATAAATATACATTAATGGAAAATTATAAGACAAATAGTAGGATCAATCACTGAAGGTGGCGGCACAAAATGGAGAAGAACAAATAGAGATAACCGCAGAACTTGGCGGTGAAAAAGTAAAACAACGAATAAAAAACACAGAATAAAGGGCTCGGACATGTTTCGAGAAAAAAGGACGCAAATCTAGTAAAACACAATCGATTGACGGACAAACACACGGCGCACAAGAGAAAACACTTGAATAAAAGAAGTGGAGAAAGATCTGAAGAGTTAGGGATGAAAAACTGGCGGAAAAAAGGCAGCGAAAGAGAAACATGGAAAGCAGAGGACATACACACCTCATATACATGTCGATTTTTTGACGAATTGACGAGTGTTTAAACTTAACATAGTGATGTTCAAACAAAATGTCGTTCTATTATTATAAAGAAAACAAAAACCAATGCTAGAAAACATAAAATCCTATGAGACTAGAGTACTAGATAATTATGAATACCAGGGGTAAGCAACCTTTTTTGGTAGCTGTAATTTTTTATCAGACCGTACACAACCTAACATATAACACAAATGGTGGATTCCCCTTGGATAATTTGTAGCCACCTCAGGTCAGATATATTTGTTTGTCGAATTGCAGGTTGTTCAACCTTTAATCACGCATAACTTCAAGTCCATCGGTTAAGATGTTTTCAAAATATTTTGTTACCTATTTGGAAAACATGGTTTTGGTAAAAACACGTTTGTAAATTCGTTGAGGGATAAATCAATTTAAACAAATAACTTTTTCGGTTATGTCATTTCTTACGATTTTAATTTAAAACTCACATCAGGTATCTTTAAGGCAAAAATGGATATTTCGAATTCTAAACTTTTGGCTAATATTTTTTAAAACATATGAGAAAAACGTGTTTGGATGTGCTAAATCGACATATTCGTGAAAAAATGCATTAAAGTACATCGAGAGTTTGATAGCTGCAACGGTTCAGGAAATAATATGCAATGTCTGAGCTGTTGGCAAATATTCACCAAAAATATAGATTAAATATATATATAAAATAGATTCAGGTGAGTTAAATACTATTTTTCGTGAAAAAAAAATTCGTTTAAGCACATCGAGCGTTTGATAGCTGCAACTGTTCAGGAATTAATATTGAAAATTCGAATTGTCTGACACAATTAGGTATGCCCCCTTAACCAAATCTTAAGGTATAAAATCACTATTTCCATACCTAGCCAAATTTAGCGATATGTAACCTGAAGTTAGGCTTAACTAAAGTCATATTGTAGCAATATCAAACTTAATTGTATCAAACTTAATCTATTTTTACCATGTTCAACCCAATGTTACCACACCTAACCTAATTTTATGACATTTAACGTAATAATATAGCATCAATCTTTATAAAAGAAATTAAAAACAGGAGTATAAGCCTTATGGCAATAGTAAACCCCTATTAATATAAAGAAATTGGTAATATTAAAGTGGTTAGAAAACTTCCAATTTACACTCATAACCTTAAATTCACAGTACTAACTGTAAGTGCATTATGCTCTAAAATTTATATAAAATATTTATAGCAAAATCAAGGGTGTAATGTTTCAACTTACCAGTACGTTCACGAATTTGTTGCGCCGTTCTCCAATGATCCACCGCCATGAATGTATCATTATATTCATCAAGAAACGTACTACCGATGAGTTCATGGGCATTTGCCAAACGCTCCTGCGTATATGGTATAGTCTTCGTCAAGAAGTCAAAAATACTAGTTGCTGCCTTCAGACAAGCCGTCTGGAGTGCATCATCGCCAAATTTAGATTTTGCAAGGTAATCAGCCCCATTTTCAAGTAACAACTTCGTTGTTTCGAGCCTATAAACAAGAAACTCACGTTGCAACATTTCCGTTTCTAATAATATAAATATTAAATCAACAATTGTTTCTACCACTAAATAGGCCTAAAGAATTTGTAACTTTATTACGGAGATCGCATGCAAGTCGCTTTCCTCCGGCCTTTCACTACGAATTCAACTTTTCACGAAGTATCGATACTTTTAAAACTTCGATATTTTCGATACCCAAGTATCGAAGAAAAGTATCGATACTTATTGGTATCGAACATACACAGTGGCGCCATCTGATAATGTATTTTCAAATTATTTTTAGTAGTTACAGTTATCTTCCAGTATATTATCGTCCCAATGTTTCTGATGTTAATTCGTGAGAGTTAGATTTTGAGAAGGAAAAATATCGCAGAAATTCCTAAGTAATAAAATTAATAATTTTAAAATTACTAAATGAGTAAATTAAGGAATCGACTTCGAAGTATTGAAACTTGTAATTTATCAACTTTTATTACTTTGATTGCGACGAATTGATAAAATCGGAAAGTATAGGGAATATAACTTTCTTTTAAATTAATATTTCTGTGAATGAGTAATAAACTATTTTGAGCATTAATATTATATAATTTGAGTATTAATTTCCAAATGTTCCAGAATGTTTCCAAGTATCTCGTGCATTACGTTTAACGAATTTTACACATTCATCGCTGTCCGTCCGCTCGCGACTTTTAATCAATCAAAACGTATTCAATCGTATTAAATCTCAAAAGGGTCACACTAGACATGTCAGACGTCGATGAAATATCGATATATGTCGCAATCCATTTTTTTTTCAATTTTTCGATATATAGATATCGAAATATCGTCTTGAAAATATCGATATTATCAATATCGATCAAATCGAAATACCACAGGAACGCTATCTGAATATGGATTTCTCCAAATATAATAATTACAATAATAGAAACCTAACCTAAAATGTGGAACAAATTGCCAATTTTGAAATTGTCAGAATACTTTTCAGATGGCGGTTACGTCAATCACATGTCAAAACGATATCAAAAATATCGATACCGATACATCGATATTATTAAAAATTAAATTATCGATAAATATAGAAATTTGGTTGCCTTCCCATAAAATTCGCTGACTCCAGTAATTTAATTTAGTCGTCATGTTTGTTCATATTAAGTGTGATTAGAGTGTGATTTTGAATGTAAGTCTTAGAATAAATCCATGAAATCGAGAAAAACATGTATATCAGTAATAATATCAACAAACATGTTTGTTATTTCACTGAAATTCACTTTAGAATGAAGTTTGTTGACTCATCTCCATGCCAAACAGGGCAACTGAACAGGAAACAAACTCCAAGGTTATTGCTATGTTTGTAACACAAAAAATGTTAAAGCTGGCTGTTCTTATAAGATAAGATAAACTGGTATAAATTATGGACTACCTATGCTCCTGAATGGCGTAGTGCAGGGCAGTTTTATTCTGGATATCTTTAGCGTTCACCTGAGCACCATGCTTGATGAGAAACTGGCACAATTCGACGCTTTGCACTGAGTTGATTAGGCATGTTCCACCGTTGAAGTTTGCACGATTGATATCGGCGCCGTTTTCGACGAGATATTGCACGATGTCCAGGTGGGACATGAAGCAGGCCGAACGCACGGGCGTTGAACCCGTGTCGGAGATCGTGTTGATGCATGCGCCCTGCTGCAGCAGGAACTTGACAATCGGCAGCCGGCCTGATACCGCTGCACACCAGAGTGGTGAGACAATGTGTGTCGACCTGTAAGCACTTGCGAATCAAAAAAACCGACGTGCAGCGTTGACGACGTTAGATTAGAAAGGTTGCAAGTGGGTTGTAGACGTACTTATCGTACTCTGGTACTTCATAGACGCCCTTCTGTTCGATGTCAGCATGGCACACCTTCACGAGATACTCGACGATCTCCAGTTGCCCAACCTTGCAGGCGATGAATAAAGGTGCACAGTTCGACTTCGTACGATTAACGATATCGCGACGACAAGCAACGCTCAACTTTTCCAGCTTATTGCGAAGGGTATAAGTAAGTCGCGAGCCAGGTTTTAGGTGGCCGCACTCTTCGATCAAGTCATGGAAACAGTCATCCTTCGCTGAGATCACATCACTCTTGTTGAAGTGCTTCCACACGGCCATCGCGGCGCACTACACGTTTGAGACTGCAGCTACGGGCTTTGTAATTACGTTATGTTCACGTCGCCATGGTTGCGTGATTCGTGACGAGCCCGAAGTGGGAATGGAGAATGGTAGACTTTGTTTTTCGCTAGAAATTGCGACGATTCGGTGACATTTGTCGAAATGCGCTTACGAGCATTGAAGTTTACTCAATACATTGACACCGACACAGCTGATGATTCGTACAAGTTGAACTTTCCGGGCGCATGACTCTTACTAGTTCGGTGTCATTATCGTACACAACATTCCGTTCTTGAAATGATTTTTTTGTAGATATTTTCAACTTTTGTCACTTCAGGAGAATCATACAAGGTTGTTTGAAATTGCGCATATTTAATGAATTTAAAGGAGAATCATATTATGAGCGACATCTGAAAATATAATTGATAACTACTGTTATTCGGGTCAACAAGTTATGTACCATGATACATAAAAAAATCTAGTGTGGCGCCCCGGTTGCGTTTGTCACACGCAAAACTACGCCACATTCTCCTATCTCCGCTTCCTACCCATGGTACCACCCATATATTGTTACGCGGATTTGTAAGTCCGTGCGAGACCGTGCCGTGCGAGAAGAAACATCACGATGACTTCCGAGAACGCACGACGGCAATTGACAGCAGGAACATCGTTGAAATTCACCGGTGTCCCCAAATTCAAACGCCAAGGGCATCCTGGGATAAACACGAGAACCTGTTGTACCTCGCGTTCCACTCGCTCATAGCGTGCGAGTGGAACGCGAGGTGTCGCGTGGTGGGTGGGTGAACGCGGCGCAACACGGTTGATCTCTAATTCGGCAGATGAATTGTACTCTGTCTTTGTGTAATTGAGCTCGGGGGTATTTAGTCGGGAAGGTTGGCAATTCCCTCGCTGATAGTGCCGCGAAGTTATTTGTTTGGCTAGTTTTGAATAAAGCCATATTGTGGTTGAGAAATGTATTCTTATTGGGACGTCCTAACGTCTTATCTCTGACCTAGCGAGTTGTGCGGGGTTTTACATGATTTATCAACAAATTAAAAATATGCATGTAACAATATAGAAACTTGCTGGGTCGCAATGTAGGCAACCCACGTGACACTAACATTTAAGACTGGTTTTAAATGATTTGTTTGCATATATAATTCGCGTATCTCCTTCCACCTAAAAATATGTTTTAGGGGACTGTCACACCGGTGGCGTCGGCGTCGCCTGCCTTGCTTCGTCGAGCTTCCAATTTCGAGGCCCGATGCGTTCACACAGTGAGCGCGCTTCGCATTTCGATGGCATCCACCCGTCGGCTTTGGTGCGCCCTCGTTGATGAATTCATGACTTCTACACATGTACAGATCGATTTTCGTTTTTTCTCCATTTCATCTTATCTATTTAT
>JAODAC010038771.1:1767-12421 GCA_027575185.1 Mimaenictus wilsoni
CCATCCAGAGAAACCCTAGAAAAATGCTTAGCTTCCTTGGAACATGCCAAGTATGCATGTGATTGCTAGGGAATCACCATATCATTGAGAGCAAGACTGCAACTCTAGACGTTGCTAGATCTAAATCCATGATTTTATTTCAGATTATCTCGAATATTTACTAAACCCCTTAGAGAGAACCAGGTCAGTTAGGCCAAGATTGCCTCTGAAGCACAGAAGTCCAGGGTTTCCCTGAGAACTAGGAAATTAGCTGGTTAGAACTATCTGGGCTAGCAGTAGTTGTTTCTAAAACTAGACCCAATTGCCAATTGAATGTTCTGGGTTTGACTTCACACTTCCCTGATATTTCCGATCTCTGGGAGCTCCTCTGCCAATGAGAACAAGATAGTTTCTGAAATTTAGAATTATAAACCCTTGGGGGTGTTTGATAAAACCAAGTCCTCAACGTAGCAAGCGCTCATGAACGTACCAAGATTTCTTTGTCCTTTAACTTTCCTAAAATTCTGTCTCTTAGAAATATGAATATGGACGAGGTAACAATCCATCCAGGGAAACCCTAGAAAAATGCCTAGCTTCCTTGGAACATGCCAAGCATGCAGTCTGCGTAGCATCCGGCATGTCTGCCACCAACAACTTACTAAACATTCTCCGACCAGGTGATCACGTAATCTGCGGGGATGTCATTTATGGAGGGAACTACTACTACTTTACTGAACACGCCTCTAACTTTGGTATAGAATTCACTTTTGTGGATACCACCAAACCTGAAGACTTTAAGGCGGCTGTTAAGGAAACTACCAAGGTAAAGTTGTAAAGGTCGCTTAATGCAACTTTCAAATAATAATAATTTCATCTCTTCCTAGATGATTTGGATTGAGTCCCCTACGAATCCCTGCCTGAGTGTTACAGATATTCGTGCTATTTCAAAGATTTCCAAGGCTCATCATATTCTCCTTGTCGTTGACAACTCCTTCCTAACCCCGTATCTTCAAAGACCTTTAGAGTTAGGCGCTGATGTCTCTGTCTATTCCGTAACGAAGTTCATGAATGGACATACTGATGTCACAATGGGTGCTCTTGTCTTCAATTGTGATGTTCTAAATGAGAAGCTTCGTCCTCTTCAGTACGGACTTGGAGGTGTTCCATCACCTTTTGATTGTGCTTTGGTTACCCGTGGATTGAAGACCTTAGCAATACGCATGCGGTTACATTCTTCCAATTCCTTAGCCGTTGCTAAGTATCTAGAGACCCATAAAATGATTGATAAGGTCTTGCATCCAGATCTACCAACTCATCCTCAATATGATCTGTCAAGGTCTCAAACTTCCGGAAATAGTGGTGTGGTTTCTGTGTATATCAAAGGAGGTGCTGCGGAGGCTGAAAAGTTTGTATGTGGTCTAAAGATGTTTACGTTAGCTCCTAGTCTTGGAGGCTTCGAGAGTCTCTCCAGTGTTCCAGCTCTGAAAAGTCACAGACAAATGTCCCCGGAGCAACGCCAGCGTCTTGGCATTACCGACAACTTGGTCCGTCTTTCTGTGGGCTTAGAAGACATCGAAGATTTGATATCCGACTTGGAACAAGCCTTAGATTTTTAAATTTGATTATCTGTTCTGTTTTAATGACAGATGAGGTCACTTATGTTGTAATCACCTGATGTGCTGTTTAATACCAATAAAAATCGATCACTATGTAATCACTTAATTGACTTTCATTGAAGTAGCTAATAAAACTTCAAGGTGGATTTAATCAGTCATCACTCGACAGTTGACTAAAGTGGTCTGGTTTAGAGTCACAATTTTTGCTACTTACGTAATGGATAACCAAGGATTTTTACCCGTACCCAAAAGTTTCTCAACTAGGGCTATCCATTCTGGTCAGGACCCAGAGAAATGGGATTCCATGGCTGTGGTTCCACCACTTGTACTCTCAACAGTCTTCAAGCAATTAACTCCGAGTACTTTCAAGGTAAAGTGATTCAAATACATGTCCTCGGAATTGACCAGAGTCATGACTTTGGTGGTTAGTCCTCCAACTTTTTAAGTCTATTCTGAAATACTATGGTATTTATAGGAGTATGAATATTCGAGGATGGATAACCCGTCGAGGAGAACCCTAGAGACATGCCTTGCCTCTTTGGAAAAGGCCAAGTATGCCATTTGTCTTTCTTCAGGTATTGCCGCAGCCAGTACTATGCTCAATCTTCTCAAACCTGGAGATCATGTCATCTGTGGGGATGGAATCTACAGAGGGAACTATCATTTATTCAATGACCATCTCTCTAAATTTAACATTGAGTTCTCCTTTGTGAAAATTACTGAAGTATCTGAGTATGAAGCAGCTATCAAAGAGAACACCAAGGTAACTCTCAAGTCTCTACCCATCTTGGGATTGTCCTAACTACCTTTCGCTATCTATAGATGATTTGGCTTGATACCCCATCAAATCCTTGCCTAACTGTAACCGACATCCGTGCATTATCGAAAGTAGCCAAGGCCCATGACATCATCTTAGCCATTGATAACACCTTCTTAACACCATATCTACAAAGACCTCTAGAGTTAGGCGCTGATGTCTCTGTCTACTCCCTTACGAAATATATGAACGGACATTCTGACGCCATCATGGGAGCGATTGTTACAAACCGTGACGACCTCCATGAACGACTTCGTCATCTCCAGACATATCTGGGGAGTGTACCAGCACCCTTCGATTGCTCTATGGTTACACGTGGATTGAAGACTCTTGTGGTACGCTTGCGTCAACATTCTGCTAGTGGTTTGGCAATTGCTAAGTATCTGGAGTCGCATAGAAATATTGAGAAAGTCGTGCACCCTGGATTACCAAGTCATCCCCAACATGAGGTTTTCAAATCTCAGACTTCCGGTCATAGTGGAATGCTAGCTGTCTATGTTAAAGGCGCTTACGCAGAGACTGAAAAGTTCCTACTTAGATTGAAACTTTTTACAATGGCAGGTAGTCTGGGAGGAGCAGAAAGTGTTCTGGAACTCACGTACGTTTTTTTTTAATTTAACTAAATTTTAAAGTCTAATTGGACATTTTACAGAGGTATCAAGGGTCGTAAGCAACTGTCTGATGAACATCGTCAACGCATTGGTGTTACCGATAATTTGGTCCGAATTTCGGTAGGTTTAGAAGATGCTGACGATTTGATTGCTGACTTGGAACAGGCTTTGAATTTTTGAAGTACATATTCTTATTATTAGATCAATAAATGTATAGAAGTAGTGCAACAGTCTGTTCACAATAACCCTATAAATGGTTCCATTTTACGCGGCAGCTATTCATGATTTTCTAAGGTGTCTTCACGAGATAATGTCCATTTTCAGCTTCTTCTTGGTACCAAGAAGTACATCTGAAGCTTTCGGAATTCTGGTTGTTACGAAGCCGTTGATAAGGTCAGTTCGTTTGTTTATAATAATGCATGAGTTAGGAAGTTTTGGGTGACATTTTCCGTATTTTTTATATGACGCCGATTTATTTACTCTAGAGTTAAGTTTATCCATTCTTTCTATAGTGTTAATATTCGTCACACTTCGATAATCTCTGGGCCATTAAGCACTTAATAAAGATATGCGATATGAATAAGACGGCCCAGAGACTGAACTGGTTCACGCGACACGCCACGCTGGCGCCCCTGGCTTTTGCCACCCTCTCCGGGTGGTCCATGTGCGAGTATGCCATATACTTGGCCAATATATCTGCGCGCCTAGACGCCTGCATAGGGGTACCGAAGAAAGTACATCCGGAGAGAAAGAGAGAGACAGAAGAGTTCCTGCAAGCATACCAATGCGCTGGTGAGGGCGGGATCAGCCTCATCACCTAGATGTAAGAATAGTGAAAGAAAGTGGTGGTACCGGAAGGAGTGTTGTGTGCGAGCGGTACGAGTTTCGAGTTTGTTAAATATATAATTTGAAAAGCCCACCTGGGCAGTCTAGTGGTATCGTCTCGGCTTACCACGTAGGAGGACGGGGTTCGATTCTCCGAGGTGGGCAGGCAATCCACTGGGTGAATTATAATTAATAATTCACCCACTACACACCTGACACACTACAACATTCAACATTATTCAACATTAAAACATTCAACACCCAACATTCAGCACATAAACATTCAACATGCAACATTCAAGACGCTATAATACACATCAACAACAACAACAAACTCACAAATTGTAAACATACAAAAATAAAATTGTAATCACGGCGGAAAAACTCCAGGGTTGATAGCCACTAAAATATATAGTTCCGTTTCTTGGTGGAGTCGATGAAGGACTTGGAAGTAATTTTATGAATTTTTACTTGCCGAAGTGTTATAAACTTCCACGTTGAAAACAATATACCAATTTTCAAGATGAATACTTTTAATACTTTCAAATGAATAGAATAGCGAATAGAATAGTAAATAGTACAGTATAGAATAGTATTGAACAGAATAGCGAATAATACAGAATAGGATGATTTCTTAAAATTATAATCCTTTTATACAAAGTCATAAGTCCCCTCTTGCGCACACTTTAGAGTTGGACATGCGCATAACATCAAGTGGCAGCAGAGGTTGTGATGGTTGCGTAGTGCATCGTGCGCAGGTAGGATGATGGTGGTTGTGTGTGGATCATGACGTAACTATATACATTAATTTTTAATTTGAAAAGGAAAAAAAAGTTCGCAAGCAAAATTCGAACCCGCGAACTTTGGATCAGAAGGCAGGCACTCTAACGATTACATCACGTGAGCGATACAGCTGAACGTGTTGTTAAAGCAATATATACCATGCTCTATTTGTGGCAAACTTTGAAAATTATTTTTGAACAAACGGCTCAAAACGGCATAAAATCACAAGTTAACACAAGTTATTTCTATATATGTACTAAAAGTACATACAAAAAGTTTCATTCAATTTGGTGTTGGACAATTGGAACACTCTCCTTGTAAGTTCCTTGCGCTTACCCGATGTGTTAAGTACTGCTCCCCCAACGGCAACGTCTCTGTTCACAAAGCACACGATATCGATCTCTATAACGTCCTTATTAAAACAAAATGACAAGACCAAAATATTAACAAACACTCCAGAAACTCACCAGAGGATAAACAGATGAAGGGATGGAGTTGCGTACATTATACAGAGGAGTAGAAAAATGAATTAGTTCTTGTTCACATTTTAATGAGTGAGCTTCAATCTCTACCTTAGCCAGTTCCTAACTGGGAATGGCCAATTCGCGTGGTACCTCCACAGATTTGGCTATGTGCAACTATTGCTCACTTGGCAAAGCAGACACTCCAGACTACATCTTTGCAATCTGCCCAGCATGGGTCGAATAACGGATGGCAGCGACCCGTTGTACGAGCAGCACATCTGAGCTACTTGGGCTAGAGCAATGCTCCATTCCTAAGAAAACTGGAATGCTATGAATCATTTCTGCGTGAATGTCGAAGAAGGACACTCATAAAGGGTATCTAGCCAGTTGCACTGATGAAATGCAGAACCCGCGATACCTGTATAGCGTGTCTATTGTGTAGGGGGTACGCACAATACCACTATTATATTCTAATAGTAACCACCTCTCTCATAAGGCCACATGTTCCGGTTAGTTCCACGACGGCAATGCCAAAAAAAGTTTCAATCTCTACATCATTATTCCTAGGAGCATGTTGCATATTTCGTCTGGTGATGCCACCGTACGGCTTACTTCAGTGATATAATCAAACTTTTTTTAATGAATTTCTACGAACTCGTGGGGACATAATTTAATAAAGACGCGATTCGCAATTACATCATCATTAAAGGAGCTACCAACAGATCACATTGAGTTTCAGAATATTCACCTGGTTACAACATAAACTTGACTTGGACCTGTGAGAATAGAGGTCTATCAATACTGAATTGTAATTTTAAGCATAGAACGAATTCAAGTTCTACTTTAAAAGTAGATAAGGTCACTTCAATATAATGAGACCTGATAGAGATGTTATGAGAACGAATAAAAATTTGTCAGTCTATCACTGACATAATTTCCTGTCGTTTAAGTACCTATTACTTCATTGTCAATGTAATCAGTTCCCGTTCGACAATTGACTAAACTATAGAGTGCAGACCCGAGTATTCTGTTACTTTTACTTTCAGTTAGCCAATTGTATAATGGATAATCCAGGATTTCTTCCTTTCCCCAAAAGTTTCTCAACCAGGGCTATCCATTCTGGGCAAGATCCAGAAAAATGGGATTCCATGGCTGTGGTTAGTTAGACGACGGCAATGCCAAAACAAGTTTCCATCTTTGCATCATTATTCCTAGGAGAATGTGGCATATTTCGTCTGGTGATGCCACCGTACGGCTTACTTCAGTGATACAATCAAACTTTTTTAATGAATTTCTACAAACTCGTGGGGACATAATTTAATAAAGACGCGATTCGTAATTACATCATCATTAAAGGAGCTACCAACAGATCACATTGAGTTTCAGAATATTCACCTGGTTACAACATAAACTTGACTTGGACCTGTGAGAATAGAGGTCTATCAATACTGAATTGTAATTTTAAGCATAGAACGAATTCAAGTTCTACTTTAAAAGTAGATAAGGTCACTTCAATATAATGAGACCTGATAGAGATGTTATGAGAACGAATAAAAATTTGTCAGTCTATCACTGACATAATTTCCTGTCGTTTAAGTACCTATTACTTCATTGTCAATGTAATCAGTTCCCGTTCGACAATTGACTAAACTATAGAGTGCAGACCCGAGTATTCTGTTACTTTTACTTTCAGTTAGCCAATTGTATAATGGATAATCCAGGATTTCTTCCTTTCCCCAAAAGTTTCTCAACCAGGGCTATCCATTCTGGGCAAGATCCAGAAAAATGGGATTCCAGGGCTGTGGTTCCACCACTTGTACTCTCCACAGTCTTCAAGCAACTAACTCCTACTACTTTTAAGGTAGAGTGTTTCAAATACAGTGTCCTTGGAATTGATCTCCAGAGTTGACTTCTGGAGGTTACTATTCCAGAATCATCTTTTTAAGCCTATATTAAAACATTCTATGGGGCTTATAGGAGTATGAATATTCGAGGATGGATAACCCATCAAGGAGAACCCTAGAGACATGCCTTGCATCGTTGGAGAAGGCCAAATATGCCATTTGTCTTTCTTCAGGTATGGCCGCAGCCAGCACTATGCTCAGCCTTCTTAAACCTGGAGACCATGTCATCTGTGGTGATGGTATCTATCGAGGAATCTTTCATTTATTCACCGAACATATAACTAAATTTAATATTGAATTTTCTTTTGTGAGAATTAGCGATGTGTCTGAGTACGAAGCAGCTATCAAAGAAAACACAAAGGTAACTCTCTATCGTCTATCTACCCAGGGACCGTTCTAACTATCATTCGATATCTCTAGATGATTTGGATTGATACCCCATCAAATCCTTGCCTGGCTGTAACCGACATCCGTGCATTATCCAAAGTAGCAAAGGCCCATGATGTCATCTTAGCCATTGATAACACCTTCTTAACACCATATCTGCAAAGACCTCTAGAGTTAGGCGCAGATGTCTCTGTCTACTCCCTTACGAAATACATGAACGGACATTCGGATGCCATCATGGGAGCGATTGTTACAAACCGTGACGACCTCCATGAACGACTTCGCCATCTCCAGACCTATCTGGGTAGTGTACCAGCACCTTTCGATTGCTCTATGGTTACTCGTAGTTTGAAAACTCTTGCGGTACGCTTGCGTCAGCAATCTACCAGTGGTTTGGCGATTGCTAAGTATCTAGAGACGCATAGAAATGTTGAGAAAGTCGTGCACCCTGGATTACCAAGTCATCCCCAGCATGAGGTTTTCAAGTGTCAGACTTCCGGTCATAGTGGAATGTTAGCTGTCTATATTAGAGGAGGTTACAAAGGCGCTGAAACGTTTGTCTCTGCTTTGAAGGTTTTCACAATGACGGGAAGTCTTGGGGGACCAGAAAGTCTTATTGAAATCACGTAAGTTTTTTCATTCTTAAAAAATTTCCAAGGATAGAAAAGTAATTTCACATTTTCAGAGGTATTGAGGGTAGTAAAATGCAATCTGAAGAACTTCGTAAACGAATTGGTGTCACCGATAATTTGGTCAGAATTTCGATTGGTTTAGAGGATGTGGAGGATTTGATTGCTGACATGGAACAAGCTTTGAATTTTTAAATATATTTTGTTTCTTCTAATGAAAAAAAAATAAAGGAATATGTAAGAGTAAATGAAACTGACAACACAAAATTAGGGCAATAGTCGTGCCCTGATGGCGACTACTCGACCGAACTC
Organism: Mimaenictus wilsoni; assembly: GCA_027575185.1. Taxonomy (NCBI): domain Eukaryota; kingdom Metazoa; phylum Arthropoda; class Insecta; order Coleoptera; family Staphylinidae; genus Mimaenictus; species Mimaenictus wilsoni. The sequence continues at coordinate 10,095 of JAODAC010038771.1, forward strand.
ATTTTAACAAATTAGAGTGCTACAAGCAGGCCAGTTTTGCCTGAATATTCTCCGCATTGAATAATAGAATATGACCTCGGGTTTATGTTGTTGGTTTTCGGACCCCGAGGTAGTGATTAATAGGAACGGATAGGAGCATTCGTATTGCGACGTTAGAGGAGAAATTCTCTGATCATCGCAGGACGAAGGGGGAAGAAGTGGTTTTATGTAGTTGATACCACGTGTTGATTCTTATCAGCTTTTATCGATACTTTAATTTTCGATACCTATCGATAGTATCGAATCGGTCATTTTCGATACTTTCTGACAGACGCCCACACTGAAGCCATCTGTTAATCACAACCACCAATTAGGATGGTAAACGTTTTCTGATTGTGAGCGAAATTTCGATTCTTAATCCTGTTTTTAAAATACTTGTTTCATTGTTGTATCGATACCTACAATTCAAATTCATTTAAATTTTGCCATTTTTTGATAAAAACTTAGTTTAGCTTTAATTTACTAAATCAATAATTTTACAAGTATTTTATTACTTAGGAATTACCGCAATATTTTTCATTCTCATACTGTAAGATTACTGTAACGAGTAAAAATATAATTTGAAAATGCATTAACAGATGGCGTCAATGTGCGTTTTCGATATCAATAAGTATCGGTACTTTTCTTAGATACTTGGGTATCGATACTTTTCTTCGATACTTGTATATCGAAAATATCGAAGGTTCAAAAGTATCGATACCAAAAAGTATTGATACTTCGTGAAAAGTTGACATCCCTTGTAACCACTACGCCACGCACTCCACTATCTACCAAGTTTATGTACCAATTTAATAGTGAGAGATTTGTGACAATCGAGGATAGGTTTCTTGATAAAGACGCCGGTTGGAAGGATTATGAAGCACATTATTGGGGTGTCTAAGCCGTGGGATAGTACGTAATGTGGTCCTTTCCCCGATTTGCAGATATTGCTTCGTTCTTGTGTTGGTAAGAAGGTAGAGGGCAGCAGCATAATCCAGAACTGGTGGACACATTAATTTATAGACTTTAATACGGTTGTCCCAATTCAAACCAGAATTTCGGTTGGAGGGGCTTGAACAGAACGTAGCTCTTTTGATGGATGTTTCCTTCGCTCTTCTTGCTTGCAGGTTTAACTTGCTGTGAATTATAAGACCCAAATATTTGACATTACTTCTTGGCTTAGAGTTATATTTAGAGTTATAGCTATCTGATCAATTATTAATGGAGTGGGTGAATGATCTGATACGCAATGCTTGAAGATAATAAATTGTGTTTTGTTAGCGTTTATTTCGATTCGCCACTTTCCAATCCAAACTCGTTCATTATTTTCTCCCCAGAATTATTTTATTAACTTTTGCCTTGGAAATGAGAAAACATAACTGCACGTGTCCGCATTAAAAAATACATTAGAATAATGGAAAATTAATTGATAATACTAAAAAAACTAGTTTTAAACGAACATTAAGCAATATATTGCGAAAATCACAACCTCCTTCGATCTTTAAATTTTCGGTTATCGAACCAGTAACACTCAAAAAATGTCAAATATACGTTCAACACACAAAGAATTGCAACAGAAAGCAATCAAAGAACTCAATGAAGATGTCTCGCGAATTCCTCAAGATATTCAAGCAATCAAAGATTGGCCACATGATAACAAATATATCATCGCACGCACAGGTTAGTAACTTATCAAAATTTCTGGAATTTTTAACGACAACACAATGTTTTAGATGTTCAATCAATTTTTTACGTGGCTACAAATTCAGTTTAGAACGTACCAAAGAAAAAATAGAAGCATATTTTACGATGCGTACGTTATTGCCTTAATTTTTCAAAAATAGAAATCCATTCGATCCGGAAATTCAGAAATTTCCTAAATTGGCGTAAATCTACAAGTCCACAACTCTTTCAAATATGTTTGTTTTAATTTGTTTTTACCTTTACCTTACAACAATAAAACTTCACCGCGAGATTTTGCTCGGATCATAGTCGCCACCATTGATACTAATCAATGGTGGCGACTGTGATCCATCAGAAATCAAGAAAGATAATATCGTCAAAGCACAACTCATGATTACAGACATTCTTCTACATGAAGACTATCAGATGATTGTTTGTGGACTGCAAACTGTGCAAATGCCACACATTTATCCACCTGTGCGGATTATGAAAGTTCTGAAGTGCAAGCACAAGGATGAGTCCCAAGTCGTATCAAAAGGTTACAAATGGTAGACATGTCTACTTATTTTGAAGCAGTCTTAACTCTAATTAAGTCTAGTTGAGTCTAGTACGTGTGTGTTATATAT
>JAODAC010038782.1:0-12413 GCA_027575185.1 Mimaenictus wilsoni
AGCTGGCGTCAATGCGTGACTAAATTGTTCTTAATTTCTAAGGATTTACTACTTAGACCGGACGTGACAGTTTCAATGGCTTGAAAAATGTATTTTGTTGAAAGATCGGCCAAATTTCCGCAAAGTAACTTAATTCCAAAAATTGAAACATGCCTCGTAAATATGCCAACGGTTCTCGACACATACCTAGCATCACTACTTCGTCCATCTACTTTTCTATTCTATCTTCAGTTAATCAGAAAACATCCCACCTAGCTCTCTCTCTCTCTCACAACATCTACAAAGTGTACCACGAAATGCTCTATCCTTAAGTGCACATGTTACATGACTCACAAGTTGAGCTGTTCCGACTTGGACGTGCCCGCTTAAAAAGTCATTCCATCGCCAAATATGCAAGTCATAAACCAATAGACAGTACAGTTCTCAATACAAATTCCTTAAACATGCTTCTCAAATTTTTAAAACTAAAACATTATAAAGTCAAGAAACGCAGGACAATATCCATAGAAATTTGACGAGGCACAGGCTCTAACGGTTCCCAACACCGTTATTTGTATCGAAATAACACAATGAGCTTGAGGCTCGTTGGAGGTGTGAAATTCAGCTGATGTGCACATGGCCACATCGACATCGGTTTGCGAATGATCTAGACATTGCAAATATGCTTATTTATTATGCTTATTTATATGCTTATTATTCCTGATAATATTCTACATACGAAGGTTGTACGAACCACCCAGAAGAGTAAGAGAGATTGAGGTAGATTTCATTAGTTTCTTTTCATCAATTGAGTCCCCGTAAACGAATCAGTGTATTCCCTGCTTAATTTCATAGTTTCCCTAGGCCATTAGACACATCTTTTTCATTCAAAAAAATTAGGAGTGAAACCGTCTTCACTCTGAAGAGGATAAATCATTGTACTTAGTGAACAGTTCGACGAATGGATATATTTTCAAGTCCTTAGAACCGGATCTAGTAAATTTCAGCCTTTGAAAATTCACCGGTAGCTCACCGAGATTAACCGAGGTATCTTTACGATGCTGAAGTGTGCTGAAGATAGGACGGGAGCTAATGATTAAGAATGGACTGAATGACTGTCCTTTTCTACCATGAGCCGTTCAAAGATCGGAACATCATTATCCACGAACAAGATTCCCGTGGCACAAATGAAGGAATACGCTTACTCAAGAACTTGGCAGGAGACTTCTTGGACTTAAGTGTCAAATACAAAGACTACGTTAAAATTATACAGAGTGGAAGCTTTTCAACGATGTATAAACTTTACGAACGTTTATACATTCGTAAAATTCGATTTCGTTTTCTGTTTGAAAAAATTTGAACTTTACTTCTCGTACGCCATTTTGTCTGTCTTGCAGCCTATTAAAACACATTACATCAAAATCAATTAAAAAATCAGGGATAATTGTTTTGATGCAAGTAAAAACATTTAATAAATAATTCAAAATTATTTTCTGATAAATCTTCGGGGATCGACATAACAAGAAAACATCATACAAGAAATATCAATAACTGCACGACATGATAATAAGCAGTACGCTTTGTTCGATTAGGAAAAATCCATCCTTTGTGCGTCTTCCTGTGTTCCCTTTTCCGACATAACAGCCGCCGGCAAAATTTAAAGTAGAGGCAGGTTACCAGCGTACTGGAGCTTACATTTGATGTAGAGATAGGAAGCTAATCAAATTATCCTTTGTTTATGTACAGGAGACAAAACAAGCAATGCTTCAATTATGGACGAAATGATGGCGTCGTATTTCATTCTCGAGAAAGTTTCTTCCAGTGTAAAGTAGCAAAAATAAGTGGAAAGTCAAATAAACTATATCTTCGGAGGCGTGTGCGTAGGTGCTCGCCAGCTTTCAACGACGATGGAAAACTGCCGAGTTTCGAAAACGAGTGGTGAAATGTGTTGACATATACCTATTACCCCTCGCTCAGGATTTTCCACGAACTACGTGAGCGTTACACTCGAAAAAGGAAAGGAAAAAAGAATTCAAGTACTATAGTGTTTTGATAAATACTGCCACAAATGGAAAAATGATGTTTGGTATACTCAAGTTTATTTCCTTTTCTTAGTTACCCAGCATGTAGCTAATCAATTCTAGCTTAGATGTATCAATACATCTGAGTTTCACAAGAGTTTCGGAACAAAATGACATTTTGTAATTGCATTTCGTAACACTTGGAGGAAAATTATTGGCTTTGCGAGTACGATTTGTATTATCACTCTGGCACTGACTAAAACGGAAAATTTGATGGGTGTGACCTCCAACTGTTGTTGAAGACGGCGAGACTAATAGGCTATAAAAAGAGCATAAAGAAAAAGGTATCCGGTGTCCGGATTCAGATGCCCAATTTTGGCCTGACAATTTCTAGTTCTACTGATTTCTATTGAGAGATATTAGTAACGGTCTTGAGAGCATGTTGGGAGTGATTATATAGGAATGAAAGAGGAGGGGGCGCGTGATAGTGATGGGAAAAGAGGGGAGTGAATGAGTGGATGAGTGAGGATGGAAGGGGGTGGCAATTTTGAAGAAGAAAGAAAAGCGGAAGGAAACAGCGCAGAATGGACGCCTACCTACCATCAATTACGGGGAGGAGTCAAATTGAAGGTACCTAGGGAGTGAAGGAGGAAAACGCCGGGCAGAAGGAGTCCGGAGTAAGGGTAGGGAGCGAAAGTGCAAAAGAAGTTTAGCGGGTTTGATTATTTTTTGTTGAAATGGTATTTATTTAATCAATTTTTGTTTGATTGTATTTAGTATGTTAAGTTTTACTTGTTACTTATTATAACAAATGTATGAAATGGAAGGGGGGAGGAAGTAATGTGCCGATACAGGTTGTCCTCTATTAACGGTTGACCCCAACGATTTTGAAATTGATATTTCAGACGCACCAGCTCGCTCACGAGAGTTCTATAGTTGCGGGCAAGTGGCAGAGCACCACGAATTGCGTGGGTGTGGACGGGGCTGAGATTAACTGAGTTACCACGCTGATTTGTTGGTGGAATTTCTCGTGATGGGAAGTTCGTGGGAGTTTGTACATTTTTAGTTTTATGATTTTTGTAACTAAAAATTCAGTTATTACCCAAACTTTGCAGTGTCAACAACTTCTTCGTCGACTTACCCATTGGATGTGTAGTCCAGCATTTGTTTGGTTGTGATGTTTTTGCAACATTTTACGGGTCCGCAGCGTGGAATTCGGTGGCGACAGTGGTCTTTTGAGTCCGCTTACCTTTTGATCTAACCCTACCTTGGTGAAGCGTGACCTTGGTAGTTTCGCGGTTCTGAACAATTTGCCTTTTAAAGATTAATTGCTAATTTTACAAAATTTCTATTTTTTATTTTTACTAAGGGCACAGTGATTTAGCGTTTACGAGATGTAAACATGCCAAGGAAAGCTACTCAATACTTTTTAAGACCGACACCACTCGAATTTCAGTTTTAATGGGCTTAAGGACTCTGCAGGTAGCTACAAAGCAGGAGTTATTAAAATTACAAATATTTAATGATATTGTAGTTCTTCTTCTTATTATTCTTCTTCATTTTCTCATAGGCATTTGTCTGTTTATCTTCGGTTCTAATCTTCTGTTGATGTTGAGGCCCAACTAATTTTCCATGCTTAAGGGGTCTTCCCATCCTTCTTCCCCCTACTGGCTGGTTGTTAATAGCTATTTTTGGGAGCTGATTGTCGGCCATTCGTTCCACATGGTCCTGTCACTTCCTTCTTTTCGTCTTGCTCCATCTAATTGTGTCCTCGCTGTTGCATATCTCCCTTATTATGCTGTTACGCAACCGGTCACCTATTGTCTGTCCACTTATTGCTCACAATCTTCTCATCTCTATGCTACTTAGCATCTGTTTGGTGCTTTGTGTTTCAGGTCTACTTTCTATCCCGTAGAGTATCACAGATTTTATACAGGCTTTGTACTATTTCACCTTGCTTTCCACTATCATGTATTTGTTTTTTTTTCATAATATATTTCTTAAGCATCTTGATGTAATTGCGCCTTTATTAATGTTGTATTTGGCTTCTTCCTCAGTATCACTATGACTCAATATACATGCTCCCAGGTGCTCGAATTTCATTACTTGTTAGATAGGTTTGTTATTAACTACTAGTATACAACGTCAGGGTTCCCTGCTGACAGTCATGGATTTTATTTTGACAGTCGATATTTGTAGGTTATAGCATGTTGATTTTTGGTGCAACTGATAAAGTAGCCGCTGTCGTCTTTCTGCAACTAGCGCTACATCATCCGCATTGCATTGATATGACACTTGATATAATTTTATCCATGACGGCGCTAATTAGAAATGGACCTACAAATGGTGTAGCAAAAATATTCTCATGGTGGTGTTATTCATTTCTACGATGATTTTAGTTAGGTTTACTGGGGTTTATTTTTCTTCCAATATAAGTATTAGTAGAGCTTAATGCAATCAAACGCGTTCTGTAAATCTATAAAACAGATATAGGCCACTTTCTTATACTCAATGACTATCTTTTTTTATTTGGCTGACTTTGTTGTAAGAGTAAAAACTGCATCGGCTTTTTCGAAATCCGTTTGTACTTCGATTATTTTTATCAGTTTCTCTAGCTTTCGTTGTATTATACTAGTCATGATTCTGTAGATAATACCATTATTTCCAAATTATTCTTTCTTTACTTTAAGACCAATATCGACATAATTTATTAGCAATTATATTGTATCGATTGCTATTAGAAAGTCAACGTTGTAAATCATAAATCAGAGTTAATCGAACTCTCTACAAGTTGATACCGAATAGAGAGGCCTTTAAATTCTACCACTTGTGTACACCAAAGTGTTCTCAATTTAATCGTCTTCTTCATGGTTCCGTATTTACTGCCAGTCGTTCCCCAGAAGCATCTACGACATATTCAAAGAGTTTGAGACATCTACGACCATGGTTCTCAATATCACAATATGTATTTCCTCGGATTCTGTATCTCTCTAATCGGTTCTGCTCTAGAGGTAGTCTGCCGTCGAGTCAGGGGAATTCCATCTGGGTTAGCACGTCAGATGCTGTCCCTCCATTAATCATGTTTGTCATCGAGTTATTCTGCAGCCGGTTTATATGAACAACTACGACTAGTAATTCAGGTAAAACTTGTAATACACTTGGGGGATTTTATTTGTACCACAATATATGTAACAAAATATATAGAAAAGAAGGAGATTAGCGTGAAGATCCTGTCAGGCAGCAGGCGGAGGTAAATGGTTGGTGCTGGTCATCGGTGCAGGTCGTAGATAACGTCGGAGTGGCGATGACGAAGGCCAGTTGCGTACTCGGTGGCGAAATCACTGGTGGCGGCTGCTGTCGTCGGAGTAGTCGGTGGAGACGGTGGAGACGGTGGAGACGGTGGAGACGGCCAGTTGAGGGACTCGGTTTGAACTCTCGGTGGCGGCGGACTCTCTGGTGGCAGGAACTCATGTGAAGACTGACTGATGACTGAATGATGGTGTCAAATTGTGGTCTATTGAATCGCTGTTTTCATCTCGTTCTCGGTAAGGGTTGCTTCGCCTTGACCATGGTCATGACAGCACTGGTAAACAAGGCAAATCCTCGCAGATCTGCGTTGCATTGAGTCGCAGCCCGACGCGGCGCGCTGGGTCGTGGTGCTTTGGCGAAGGTGTCGTCGTCGAGAGTGAGATGAAGATACTGGACCGTTGACTATTGCAGATGATGATGTTGTCGTCCATGTATCGTAGCTGCAACTGGAGGTGGTGGAAGTGGAATCGGTGGTGGCGATGGTCTCCAAGTGAAGACGGCTTGCTGCAGATGATGGTGTTGCAGCTGATGATGGCTGTTATGGCCGGAGTCCAGGATTGACTGACTTTTGGTGACGAATTGTCGACTACATATACCGGTGGAAGTGCTGACGCGACCATTTTTTATTTGCTGCGGATCATGGTCGCCGCGATCGCGCCATGTCAATTTTGACGTGTCAGCATTCTCGCACATGTTCTATAGTGGTATCCTTGCAAAGATACTGCACATTAATTTATGATTGATTAGGTTGATCCCGAATCGATTAATACTTCGACGGATGCTGATTAAGTTTGTTGATGTGGATGGTGATCGAGGTGTGTTGATGTTTATTCTTGTTTGAGTGGCAACGGATTGATCGCCACACACTGAAACCATATGAATCATCCCATTTATGCTGGAGTTGCTCATGCTGGTGGCACAACATCTGTGCCGGGGTGATCCCAAGTCCGGACGTTCCCGACACACAGAAAGTAACATAGTACTTCTCTCCTCACCAAGAGCCACACCAGTTTCTTTCATTATATTATATTATAATAAAATTATAATAAAATAAAGGGTTTTCGTTATATACTGCTAATGTTCAGATCGATTTCAAAGACAGAATTTGCTCCATTTCACGAAATCTTCAGAGAAATAGCGAATGTAAGTATCGATAGCTCTTGATATCTTCCTTTTCTTAGTGACTCAAAATATAGTCAATCAATTTTGAGGAGAGTATTGAAAACGTGAGTTTCCAGCAAGGGAAATCACATTTCGTAATTTCGTTCCACACGAAATGCTGGATAATAAACGGAGATTATTGGGCATCCGGGTGACATTTAACTTGAGGTCAAGAATTCCCAGCTCGTGGTTGGTTGGCTTTCAACATCGGTGGAAACTTTGGCGTCTTTGGATGCGCCGCTAGTTTACGATAGCATTGCATAACTTTATGTTATTGCAACTCGGGTCTTGGGCGTTTTTGGAATGGCCCACATTCTTGCACGAATGCATCGATTTATCGCCAGAAGCCCATTACCACAATCGCCCATATTCCCACATGATTACAAACCGTTTGATGGCCAGATTGCGATGTCTATCGACTGCTTGACGTGCCAAACGTGCTGCCTCAAGTTTGCGAGAGTTTCAAAGCGGATTGGCAACTCTTAGGGGCCGAAGTTCGTCACTGACAGTGCACGTATCGAAATTTCCGTCGCCTTCGTCGAAACTTACAGTCGTATGTGGAGTTAATCTTGTCAACATGATTATGGCTTGATGTTGTTTTCCATTCCCCCCAGTCGCGCGTTGAGTGCTTTCCGATCATTCGCAGAAGTTTTCGCGGAAACGTCTGCTAAGTCCTTGCCAACTTCCTACCACGCCAGACGCACTACGCTATCCGTGTCTAATCTTTTTGCAGTTTGCGGTTCGCAAGCTGCTTTGTTGATGTTTATATCCTCTCGATATTTGATCGCTGAGAGCGATAAAAAGCCGGGAATCATTAGCAAATGATTTATGTACCGCTGTTGTTGGAGCTGGATGGAGAAAAATAGATGTTAGCTACGAAAATATCTGGCCGAGGTTACACTAATCGATGTTTAATACTTAACGAAATGATTGTAACCAAATTCTGAGTGTATTGACGTCTTATGATAAAATTTTCAAATTTTGGAAATTAACATGCATTATTTTTTTAAAATTATAATTCCTGGAGTTTACTGTCGCTGCATGATAAAACATGATTTTAATATTATTTTGCACAAACACAAAAAAAGAGTAGCAAAAATGTTTTATGAGATCGTTTTATTAAACACGTGCAATGTACATTTCACCTTTCGGCATCTTCAGGTACTGTATCGTTCACTGAAGTTATAATTCTTTTTATACTATTACGCGGGTGAGTGGGGTGTTCACTAGGAGTTCGATTTGGTTATTTTGTTATTTTGTCTGAGTTTTTTCTAATGGATTCGCGAATGTAAATTGCTTCGAGAACGTTTAGTTTGTGTCCCTTATTGCCGCGGTGTAGAATTTTTATATCATCAGTGGAACACCGATGGTCTGAATTTATGAAATGATCAGCGAAAGCGAAAGCTGAGTACCTGAAGATGTCGAAAGGTGAAATGTACATTGTACGTGTTTAATAAAATGTTCTCATAAAACATTTTTTCAAACTCTTTTTTTGTGTTTGTGCAAAATAATATTTTATAAACTGTTTGTTATTTGTTCTTCATAATTAGAAAAAATGTCAACGTATCGTTAGTGTTTAGAAACTATCAATAGAGATCCCAGACTTATTTTGGATTATCTTGCTTAGATCATGGACTAAAATTCACTGAGAATTCTCATGTTCCTTTTGATCTCTACGTCAATAGCGTCAATAGAGTAGAATATATGAATATATTTAGCAAATATGCTTGCAATCAACGATACCAAGGCTGTATCCTTTGATATCTATAAATGTTTACGTCGTATCAGTATTTGCCTCTATCGGACAGAAACATAACAGGCAGGAAATGATTTGGTTGCTATTACAATTCTATTTCAGTTTCTCTGAATGAAATGTTATAATGAATATGAATGAATATGACGAGCATATCTATAGATAAATGAGACCCCTATATAATGATTTGAGCACTGATAATAGTTTCGAAAATTTTGACAGAGTCAATTCCAAACCAGTCTAAATCATCATCAACAATATTTTAATAACTAAAAATAAGTAGAAAGGTGTTAATATGTTTTATTAATGGCATCAGTGCAATGTGAAGGGCGTCACATTATTTCGATAAATTTTAACAAATTCAGATATATTTGTTGAAATATACTGCACATGTTCTATAGTGGTATCCTTGCAAAGATACTGCGCATTAATTTATGATTGATTAGGTTGATCTTGAAGCATTTACTTTGGCAACTAGTATTTATGGTATATAGATTTAACAGCATGATGCATTATGATTGATGGAAAACCCTAATCGAATGTCTAACCGCAATGTTACTTGTACAGTTGCAATTTAAAGTGTAACTAACTATGGAAACCATGAAATACACAAAACAAATGAAACATACTTAGAGCAACGTACCCAGTGCCATCGGTGGTTTTCAGTGCCTCAAGTTATTAAGGCGCAATTATCAATAGATATTTTCATTGGATACTATAATTGATGTTATTAATAGTTAACAAAAAAGAATCCTTATTAGCAATACAGAGGAGGGATGCTATTGGTGCGGCCAACCTATACAGCACAGTCTCGACGGCTGCGGCCCTCGTCATTAGTGGAATAGCACCTGCTGATCTATAGGTGACAGAGGATCGGCTGACTTGGGTGATAAAGCGTAAATCGGAGACAAACCGCTACGTAGAAAACTGGCAAACCCAATGGGAGGAGAGCACTAGTGGCAAATGGACAAGGAAGCTCATTCCTTGTATAGAGATCTGGATCGGTCGAAAACACGGGGAAACCGACTACTGGATGTCTCAATTCCTCTCGGGTCATGGATGTTTCGGGGAGTATCTATACCGCATTGGAAAGAGAGTAACCCCCCGAATGCTTCTATTGCGGAGAAACCGATACTGCTGAACACACCTTCTTCGCGTGCAGGAGGTGGAAATCCAAGAAGTTATCAGCTGAAAAAGTGCTAAAGAGAACGTTACTTGTAGCGGATATTATACCACTCATGATAGAACAGGAAATACAATGGAACGTCGTCAGTTCTTATATAAAAGATGTATTAATTGAGAAGACCAAGGAGGAACAATTAACAATAGGAACAACGGGGTACACAATCTAAGGCACCGCAAACTGACCATCTGGTACACCACAACAGGTAGTTCCGGGTGGCGGGTGAATATTGACATATTATTGACATATTATTTTATGTATATACTACTTATTTTTTCACTAAATAAATAAGTTAAAAAAATAGTTAACAAGATAATGTATATTGCTTGTTAATCGGAGCTTTTGCTATTATGACACTGAAACTCGCCACATGTTTAAATCTATCATCCGATATCCTTCGGATCACGTTAGTTGTCATATTCATAATATTAATTAAATTAAATTAAATTATGCATAAAATGAAATCAATATATCAGATTAAACGTGAAATAATGTATTATAAAATTAATCGAAGGATTTCAAGTAAAATACAAGAATATTCTGTGGGAATAGCGACATATAGATATATCTACATATCGACATACGATAAGAATTCTGACAGTTTGCTGCTGATACCCTAGCTTAAAATAGTTGGATGAATTGCCTTCTCGATGGGCAGATTGCCTCGTTCGATGGTTGTAAGTAGGCGTGTCAAGGGTACCCGATAATTCAGGCTTACTCGGTTTTCCGCCTTGTAAGTTTCGGGTTAAACCAGGCTTTTACTTTCAAGGGTTTAACCCGGTTTCTCGTAAAAGTTTCGGTTTCCATACCAAAATCAGCTGATCTAGAAAGTAACGGGTTCCGATACCAACATCGTTGCGGTTGCGTCCCACTACTGGTTGATGCTGAATGTTCTATTTCTTGAATCGGAATCGTCGCGATTAATTTCTCCCGCGATTCCGGTCCATAAACACGCATCAGCTCGTCTTTTAACATGTTTATTTGTAGTACTAGCGAACGAAGCCTCCAATCTTTCCTCAAGTTGACTAGTGATTATATAAATGAGAATAAATGAAAAATAAAAATGAGAATAGCCATTATCTTTGAGAATATTGGTAATTGAATTTATTTTTTTCTAAATTTTTTTGTCTATATTTTTTGTTTATATTTATACACATTCTTTCAATAACTAATGAAAATAAAATTACTTTCATGCGTATAGCCTCTTTATTTTACATTAGGGGGCGCTGTAAGAGTTTTTGTCCGGTTTATAAACCCGGGCTCTCACAGACAAAACTGTAACAGGATAAACCCGAAGATTGACAAAACCCGAAAACCCGGAGACTCGGGTTTCGCTAGTTTTTGACAAGCCTAGTTGTAAGTCAGCGGAATGTAGGGCTGTATCATGAATTCATATATAACATCTGAGACATTATTCCCCCAAATTTGAACCTAAAGGCAAGGTCACATTAGTGTCCACACTACAATATAAATTTCTCTATTGCGAGATGAATAAACAAACACTTTTTCGATGTTCTTCGAATACAATTTATTATTGCGCTATGCACGTTCCAGCTTTCGGCATCATCAAGTATTAACCCAAAAAGATACAATGATGATGCTGCAAGCCGAAATATACATTATGCAACAATAAATTGAATTCATGTGAGATCGGAAAGTGTTTGATTATTCATTTATTATTCATTCAGCAAGATCTATCAACAAGTGACAGAAGACGCCATTAATTATCCATTTATCAGACTGATTATCATAGTCCACTATGTAAAATATTGTTGGTTATTGTTAATAACCGTTCGTAGGACCCTTAGTCATCCGTTCTCCATCCATATTATAGTCTAGCAACAAGATCGTAGAAATGGCAAAGACCTTGTGCATTGTCTCATTGCAGAGACCAAAGTTGTGCAATATTCTTTCAGTGTGTATGCGTGTTAATGACACATGTTAATTCTCATATCACATGTTAATCTCTAATAGAGTATGACGTTACACGACTAAGGGTCGGACGGGGTCAAAAATAATTATTAGGCCGCTCGGACTTCGTCATCGTATCACTGTTATCTCCATTGTATTCCTAACTATGTTTCCTCTATTATCTCTATTGCTTTACATTAACATTGAATAAGAAATAGCGATATAAATAAATACTTATCAGAAAATTACCTCTTCACTGGTTATGCCTATTTATGGCTGGTCCATATTGAGCAATTATTTAATCGCTTTAGGAACCTTCTTATTTATTCTCTAATGGTGAGTGGTATTTTATACTTGATTATGTATAGATTTTTCAACGCTCACTGATATTACATCCAAATGTTTAATATTTAATATTTCATTAATGTGAGATATTGTAATATAAAAAAGTACAGATGCTGAAGGATTTTAGCTACATGTCTTCTAGCAAAAGTTACTAAAATGTAATATTATTTTTTTCAAAATTGAAGCAACTGGGAAGACAAAGAGTTTCTTAAAGGCCCTGTTTACATATTATTTCTTTTTTTTTTTCTCAGCGGGCTATCAAAAATTTAGAAATGTGTTTACCGAGATCGCAGAGTAGTCGTGCCCAAAAGTGATCGGGTCATATTAATATGTTTTTAGGACAGAAAGTTCGTCATCCCTGCTTTGATGCATTCGCGGAGATTCGTAATATTAATAATATTTAATCCTCTGCATTGTGCTGTGAGCCTTGATCTAAAATTGGTTTAAGGATTTCCGGTTCAAGTCCGGTCAGAGGCACTATTCATTTTCTCTTTCTTCTTCTCCTTCTTTTTCTTCTCTTATCTAGGCAAATTGCCTGTTTTTCTTCAGTTCGGCGAGTCGGACCATCTCTTACGGGGTCTTCCCAAGGATCTGCGTCCTATCGGGATTTATCTCGAACTATCTTTACCATTCGGTTCGCGTTCATCCGGTTGATGTGCTGATTGGTTGATGTGGTTGATTGGTGGGACATCACATGCCTTTCGGATGTCTTCGTTGCGGGTTCGGTCTCGTAATGATTTGCTGTCCACTG